>JAOTJB010326879.1:0-13735 GCA_027123815.1 Erythroxylum minutifolium | reverse complement strand
TGTCCCAATGGGCTGTTTTGCCCATCGAAGGTGCCCAGTAGGTTGTTTTTCCCATCGACGCAGCGTAGTGACCTTGCCAATGGGTTGTTTTCTAACCAGAGATGCCTAGAGACCTTGGCAACAGGTTGTTTTTCCACCGAAGGTGCCTAGCGACCGTGCCAACGAGTCGTTTTACCCATCGAAGGTGTCCAATGGACTATTTTTCCCGCCGAAGCTACCTAGCGACCATGCCAACAAGTTGTTTTGCCCGTTGAAGGTGCCCAATGGGTTGTTCTTCCAATCGAAGTGGTCTAAAGGACATGCCAACGGGTTTTTTTTCCCACCAAAGATGCCCAGCTACCGTGTCAATGGGTTGTTTTTTCCACAATAGGTGCCTAGCAACTGTGCCAACGGGTTGTTTTGCCTACCAAAGGTGACTAGTGACTGTTTGAATGGGTTGTTTTCCCACCGAAGGTGACTAACGATTGTTCCAACGGGCAGTTTTACCCACCAAAAGTCACTAGCGACATTGTTAATGGACTGTTTTACACGCCAAAGGGGCCCAACTGGTTGTTTTCCCATTGAGGGTGCCTAACAACTGTGCCAATGGGCTATTTTACCAGCCAAAGGTGTGCAGTGACCTTGCCAAAGGGTCATTTTACACATCAAAGTGACCAATGGGCTGTTTTTCCTACTGAGGGTGCCTAGTGATCGTGTCAGCAGTCTGTTTTCCTCGCCGAAGGTGTGCTAGTAGACTATCTTTCCTACCAAATGCGTCCAAAAGGGGTTTTTTCTGCTGAAGGTGCTAAGCGACCATACCAACGTGCTTTTTTCCCATCGAAGGAAAGCAAGCCAGTTGTTTTTCCCACCGAAGGTGCCTAGCGAATGTAGCAATGTGCTATTTTGCCCATCGAAGGTGGCTAGCAACCTTGCCAACATGCTACTCTTCCCACCAAAGGTGCCCAGTGGGCTATGTTTCCCACCGAAAATGCCTAGTGATCTTGCCAATATGCTATATTTCCCACTTAAGGTACCCAATAGGCTATTTTCCCACTAAAGGCACTTAGTGACAATGCCACGTGGTTTTTTTCAAGCTCATGGTGTGCCAACAAGCTATGTTCCCACCAAAGGTACCCAAAAAGTTGTTTCTCCCATCAAAGGTGCCTCCCAACCATACCAACGGGCTTTTTTGCCTAACAAAGTTGCCTAACGACCATGCCAATAGGCAATTTTTGCCATTAAAGGTGCCTAGAGACTATGCCAATGTGTTATTTTGCTCAACAAAGATGTGCCAATAAGATGGGTTTCCTATTGAAGGTGCCCAACAGGCTGTTTTTTCCACCAATGGTGCCTAACGACCATGCCAACGGGCTGTTATTCCCACGAAAGGCGTAGCAAAGGCCTATTTTGCCTACCAAAAGTGTGCCAATAGGCTATTTTTCCCATCAACGGTGACCAATGGATTATTTTACCCACCAAAGGTGCATAGTGACCTAGCCAACGGGTGGTGTTGCCCTCCAAAGGTGAGGCAATGGATCATTTTTCCCACTGAAGGTGCTTAGCGATTGTGCCAACATGTTGCGTCCCCCACCGAAGGTGTGCCAATAAGCTTTGTTTCCTACTGAAGGTGCCTAACGGGTAACTTTTTTAACTTAAGATGCCTAGCGACCGTGCCAACGGGTTGTTTTGCTCACCAAATATGTGCCAACAACTTGTGTTCCTTACCAAATCTGCCCAACGGGATATTTTCCCACCAAAGGTGCTTAGCAGCCTTGCGAACAAAGTATTTTTCCCACCGAAGATGTGCCAAGAGACTGTTTTATCCTGTGAAAGGCACCTCGTGATGATGCCAACTGACTATTTTACCCACCGAAGGTGCACCAACATGCTATTTTATCTATTGAAGGTGTACCAACGGGCTGTCTTTCCCACTGAAGGCACCCAACATACTGTTTTATCCGCTGAATGTACCTAGCAACTGTGTCAACGAGTTGTCTTACCCATTGAAGATGTGCCAAAAGGCTATTTTTGCCACTGAAGGTGCCTAGCGATCATGTCATCGTGCTATTTTTTCACCGAAGGTGTGCCAACTGGTTGTGTTTCCCATCGTAGTTACCCAATAGGCTATTTTTCCTACTGAAGGTGCCAAGTGGCAGTGCCAATGGGATGTTTTGCCCACAAAAGGAGTGCCAACAAGCTGTGTTTCTCGCCAAAACTGCCCAATTGACGGTTTTCCTATCGAAGGCCTAATAGGCTGTTTTCCCCACTCATGGTGTGCCAACGGGTTGTTTTCCCATCGAAGGTGCCCAACAGGCTATTTTCTCATCGTAGGTGCATAGAGACTATGCCAAAAGGCTATTTAGCCTATTAAAGGTGTGCCAATAGGTTGTTTTTCCTACTGAAGGTGCCCAACGGACTATTTTGTCCATTAAAGGTACCTAGGGAATGTGTCAACGAGCTATGTTACATGCCGAAGGTGTGTCAACGGGCTGTTTTGCTCATCAAAGGTATCTAGCAACCGTGCCAACATACTATTTTGCCCACTGAAGGTGCCTACGATCGGGCCAATAGGATATGTTGCTCACTGAAGGTTTGCCAATGAGTGGTTTTTCCAACTGAAGGTCCTTGGCGAACATGCCAACGGGTTGTTTTGCCTACCAACAAGTTATTTTTTCATCGAAGGTGTGCCAACTTGCCCTTTTCCACACTGAAGGAGTGCCAAAGGGCTGTTTTCCCCACCAAATGTGTCTAGCGAATGTGCCAATGGGCTATTTTACCCATCGAAGGAGCATAGCAACCAAGCTAAGGTGTTGTTTTGCCCACCGATGGTGTGCCAATGTCCAGTGTTTCCCACTGAAAGTGCCCAATGGGTCATTTTTTCCACCAAAGATGCCTAGCAACTGTGCCAATGGGATGTTTTGCCTACCAAAAATCTATCAACAGGTTTTTTTACCTACCTAAGGCATGCAAATAGGTTGTTTTTCCAACCAAAAGTGCCCAACGAAGTGTTTTTCCCATCGAAGGAGCCTAACGACCATGCCAACCAGCTATTTTGCACATTGAATGCGCGCCAACTAGTTGTTTTCTCACCGAACGTGCCTAGCGACTATGCCAACAAGCTATTTTTCCCACCAAACGTATGCCAATGAGCTGTGTTTCCCACTAAAGTTCCCCTGCAGGCTATTTTTCCCACAACAGTTGCTTACCAACCGTGCCAACAGGCTGTGCTTCCCATCGAAGGTGTGCCAAAAGTTTGTGTTTCCATCAAAGGTGCCCAACAGGTTGTTTTTCCCACTAAAGGTTCCTAGTGGTCATGGCAACAGGTTGTTTTTACCCACCAAAGGTACACCAATGGGTTGTTTTCCCTACCGAAGGTGTGCCAACGGGCTATTTTTTTCACCAAAGGTGGCCAATGGACTGTTTCACCCACTAAAGGTACCTAGCGACTATGCCAATGAGTTTTGTTACCCACTGAAGAGGTGAGAACAAGCTATTTGGCCCACCGAAGGTGCCTAGCGACTGTGTCAACAGGCTATTTTGCCCACTAAAGGGGTGCCAACGGGTTGTGTTTGCCACCGAAGGTGCCCAACGGGTAGTTTTTCCAACCAAAGATGCCTAACGATCATGCCAACATACTGTTTGGCCAATTGAAGATGGCTAGCGACCGTACAAACGTGTTGTTTTGCCCAACAAAGGTGTATCAACAGGCTATGTTTCCCACTGAAGGTGCCCAATAGGCAGTTTTTCCCACCCGAAGATGCCTAGCAACCATGCCAATGTGTTGTTTTGCGCACCAAAGGTGTGCCAACAAGTTGGGATTCCCATCGAAGGTGCCCATCGAGCTATTTTGCCCCTCAAAGATAAGTCGCGACGGTGCCAACGGGCTATTTTGCCCATTAAAGGTGTGCCAATATGGTGCTTTTCTTAACAATGTTGCACCAACAGGATGTTTATCCCACCGAAGGTTCCCAATGGACTATTTTGCCCACCAAAGGTGCCTAACAACTGTGACAACGTGCTGTTTACCCATCAAAGTTGTGCCAATGGATTGTGTTTCCCACCAAAGATTCCCAACAAGCTTTTTTCCCATCAAAGTTGTGCAAACATGTTGTGTTTCCCACTGAAGGTGCATACTGGGTTGTTTTGCCCACTTAAGATGTGGAAAGGTCTGCTTAGCCTACCAAAGGTGAGCAACTGGGATGTTTATCCCACTGAAGGTGCCCAACAAACTGTTTTTCCTGTTGAAGGTGTCTAACGACTGTGTCAATGTGTTCTTTTGCCCATCGAAGGTGCACCAACGAGCTGTGTTTCCCACCAAAGGAGCCTAGCAAATGTGCCAATGGGCTATTTGCCCACCAAAGGTTCTTAGTGACCATGCTAACGTGCTGCTTTAACCACCGAATATGCACCGACGGGCTGTGTTACCTACTGAAGCTTCCCAACGAGTCATTTTTCCCACTAAAGGTGCCTAGTGATCATGCCAATGCGCTATTTTTCCCATCGTAGGTGTGCAAAATGGATGTGTTGCCCATAGAATTTGCTTAGAGAACGTGCCAACGGGATGTTTTGCCCAAAGAAGGTGCCTTGTGACTGTGCCAATGTACTGTTTTGGCCACTTGAAGATGTGCCAGTGGGCTATATTTCCAGCCGAAGATGCCCAACAGGTTGTTTTTCCTACCGAAGCTGACTAGCAACTATGCTAATGGGTTGTTTTTCCCATCGAAGGTGTTCCAATAGGATATGTATCCCACCAAAGGTGCTAAAGGGTTGCGTTGCCCAACGAAGGTGTGTAGTTAATGTGCCAAAGGGTTGTTTTGGCCAACAAAGGTGCGTAGCGAATGTGCCAACATGTTGTTTTACCCACAAAAGTCATGCTAACAACCTGGGCTGCCTATCAAAGGTGCCCAACAGGCCGTTTCTCTGCCGACGGTGTCTAGCAACCTTGCCAACAGGTTGATTTTCCCACTGAAGGTGTGTCAAATAGTTGTTTTGCCCACTAAAGGTGACCAACAAACTATTTTTCCATCAAAGGTGCCTAAAGACATTGTCAATAGGTTGTGTTACCCTCCAAACATGTGGCAATAGGTTGTTTTCCTCTTCGAAGTTGCCTAACAACCATGTCATTATGTTGTGTCCCCCACCAAAGGTGTGCCAACGAGCTTTGTTTACCACCGAAGGTGCCCAACAGACTGCTTTTCCCACCTACGGTGCCTAGTGACCATTCCAACGAGCTATTTTGCCCACCAAAAGTGTGCCAACGAGTTGTCTACCCTACTAGAGGTGCTAAATGGGTTGTTTTTCCCACCGATGGTGCTTAGTGATCATGTCAATGGGCTGTTTTGCCCACTGAAAGTGTGCCAACAAGTTGTGTTTCCCACCAAACGTGCCCAACAGGTTGTTTTTCCCCCAGAAGTTGCTTGTGACTATGCTAACGGGCTGTTTTACCCACCAAAGGTGTGCCAACAAACTGTTTTTCCCATCAAAGGTGTGCCAACAGGCTATTTTTCCCACCAAAGGTGCCCAATAGACTTTTTTGCCTACTGAAGGTACCTATCGATAGTGCCAACGTGCTATATTACCCACTGAAGGTGTGCCAAAGGGTTGTTTTTTCCACTGAAGCTACCTAGCGACCTTCTCAATGTGCTATTTTCCCACCGAAGGCCCAATGGGCATTTGTGCTCATCGATGGTGTGCTAACGGGTTGTTTTCCTACCAACGGTGCGCAATAGACTGTTTTGCCATCGAAGGTACCAACAAGTTTTTTTACTCACTGAGGATGTCTAATAACTGTGCCTAGCCAACTTGCCATGTTTCCCATCGAAGGTGCACCGACGGGCTGTGTTTTCTATCAAAGGTGCCCAACGAGTTGTTTTTCCCGTTGAAGGTGTCTTGAGATAATGCCAATGAGCTGCTTTGCCTACCAAAGTTTTGCCTATAGGCTGTTTTTCCTACCAAAGCTATGCCAACAGGCTGTGTTCATACCGAAGGTGCCTAACGGACTATTTTCCAACTTAAGGTGCCCAGCGACTGTGCCAAGGGGTTGTTTTACCCATCGAAGGTATCCTAATGCGTTGTGTTTCATATCGAAGGTGCCTAGCAAATGTTCCAATAGGTTGCTTTTTCCACTAACGTTCTACCAATGGGTTGTTTTTCCCATCGAAAGTGCCCAATAAGCTATTTTTCCCACCGAAGATGCCTTTTCACCACGCCAACGGGATATTTTACCCACTGATGCTCTGCCAATGGGTTGTTTTACCTACCAAAGATGCCGAGAAATGGTGTCAATGTGTCCTTTTTCCCATCAATGGGGTGCCAATGGGCTATGTTTCCCATTGAAGGTTCCTAGTGAACCTGACAGTGGACTGTTTTACCCAACAAAGGTACCTAGCAACCTTGCCAACGTACTATTTTGTCGACTAAAGGTGAGCCAATGGGCTGTGTTTCCCACCAAAAGTGTCCAATGGGCCGTTTTTCCTACTGAAGATGCCTAGCAACTATGTTAATGAGTTGTTTTCCTACAAAAAATGTGCCAATGAGTTGTGTTTACCACCAAATGTGCCTAGCAAAGGAACCAATAGGTTGTTTTGCCCAACGAAGGTTCCTAGTGACTGTGCCAACATGCTATTTTGCCGTCAAACATGAGCCAACGGGCTGTGATTCGTAATAAAGATGCCTAACGGGTTGTTTTTCACACCGAAGGTGCCTAACGACGATATCAATGGACTGTTTTTCCCACAGAAGGTGCCAATGGGTTGTACTTACCACTAAAAGTGCCCAAAGGGTTGTTTTTTCCCCCAAAGGTACCTAGAGACCATGCCAATGAGCTATTTTACCCATCGAAGGTATGCAACTGAGCTGTTTTGCCTACCAAAGGTGTGACAATAGGCTATTTTTCCCACTGAAGGGGACCAAAAGATTGTTTTGCCCCCCAATAGTCCCTACTGATCGTGCTAACTGGCTGTGTAACTCACTTAAGTTTTGCTAGTGGGCCATTTGTCCTACCAAAGGCACCTAGCGACTGTGCCAATATGATGTTTTGCCCATCGAAGATGTGCCAATGGGTTGTGTTTCCCACCGAGGGTGCCCAACAAGTTATTTACCCACCGAAGGTGCCTAACGACAGTGGCAACGGGTTATTTTACCCATCAAAGGTATGCCAATGAGTTGTGTTTCCCATCAAAGGGGTGCTAACAGGTTATTTTGCCTACTCATGGTGTGCTAATAGGTTGTTTTTTCCATCGTAGGTGCCCAACGAACTGTTTTACACACTGAAGGTACTCAGCGACTGTGCCAATGGGCTATTTTTCCCACTGAAGGAGCCTAGTGAATGTGCCAATAGGTTGTTTTGCCCAATGAAGGAGCCTAACGACCATGCCAAAAGGTTGTGTTTCCTACCGAAAGTGTGTCAACGGGCTATTTTCCCTTTGAAGTTGCCTAATGAACTTCTGACGGGCTATTTTTATCTATTGAAGGTGCTTAGCGACAGTGCCAACATGCTCTTTTACCCACCAAAGGTGTGTCAACGGGCTCTGTTTCCCATTGAAAGAGCCCAAAGGGCTATTTTTCCCATTGAAGGCACCTAGTGACTACGCCAATGGGGTGTTTTGCCCACTGAAGATGTGCGAATGAGCTATTTGTCACACAAATGGTGCCTAGTGATTGTGCCAACGGGCTGTTTTGCCCACCGAAGGTGCTTGCGATTGCACCAATAGGTTGTTTCATCCACATAAGGTGCCAAACAACTATGCCAACATCCTATTTTTCCCATCGAAGGTATGTCAATAGGCTATTTTTCCCATCAAAGGTGCTTAGGGACTATGCCAATGGGCTATTTTTCCCAACGAAGGTGCTTAGCGACTGTTCCAATGGGTTGTTTTCCCCATCGATGGTGCTTAGCGATCGTGCCAACAGTCTGCACACTAATGGTGTGATAACGGAATGTGTTTCCTCTTGAATCCATCCAAACGGGGCTTTTTTACCCGTTGAAGGTGCCAAGCGACCTTGTAAATGTGCTATTTTTCCAATCGAAGGTGCGCAAACGAGTAGTTTTTTCTCACAAAAGGTACCTAGCGAATGCACCAACTGACTATTTTTCCGTTCAAAGAACGCTAGCGACCTTACCAACATGCTACTTTTCCAAACAAAGGTACCCAACGGGCTGTGTTTCCTACCAAAGGTCCCTACTAACCTTGCCAATGTGCTATATTTCCCACCGAAGGTCCACAAAGGGTAGTTTTTCCTACCAAAGGCACCTAGCTGGCTATTTTGTAAACTGATGGTGTGCCAACGGGCTATGTTTCCCACCAAAGATACCCAACAAGCTGTTTCCCCCATTGAAGGTGCTTAGTGACCGTGTCAACGAGCTATTTTGCCAACTGAAGGTGCCTAGCAACCGTGCCAATGGCTGTGTTTCCCACTGAAAGCGTGCCAACGGGATATTTTTTTCCCACCGAAAGTTCCTAGTGAATGTGCCAACGGGCTATTTTACCCATCGAAGGTGCTCAGTGACCTTTCCAATGTGCTATTTTATTGACCAAAGGTGTACCAACAGGCTATGTTTCCTATTGAAGGAGCCCAAAGGGTTGTTTTTCCCACTTAAGGTTCCTAACGACCATGCCAATAGGGTGTTTTACCCACCAAAGGTGTGCCAATGGGTTGTTTTCGCACCAATGGCACCTAGCAATCATGCAAATGAGCTGTTTTGCCTAACAAAGGTGCTTGCGACCACGCCAATGGGTTGTCTTACCCACAGAAGGTGCCAACTAGCTATGCCAATGTGCTCTCAAAGAAGGTGTGCCAATGGGCTGTTTTTCTCACTTGCGACCACGCTAATGGGTTGTCTTACCCACAGAAGGTGCCAACTAGCTATGCCAATGTGCTCTCAAAGAAAGTGTGCCAATGGGCTGTTTTTATCACTGAAGGTGACAAGCGATTATGCCAGCGGGCTTTTTTTCCCAACGAAGGTACCTAGCAACTGTTCCGATCGGTTGTTTTTCCCACTGAAGGTGTCTAGTGGCCATGCCAACAGGATGTTTTGCCCACCAAAGGTGCACCAACGGGATGTTTTTCGGAGCAATGGTGCTCAGCAGGCTATATTCCCATCTAAGGTGCCTAGTGATCATGCCAACGGTCTGTTTTGCCAACCGAAGATGGGCTAACGGACTATGTTTCCTACCAAATATATCCAAACAGGCTTTTTTGCCAGCTGAACATGCCAAGCCACCATGCCAATGTGCTATTTTTGCCACCGAAGGTGCGTAAATAGGTTTTTTTGCCACAGAAGGTGCCAAGCTAATATACCAATGAGATATTTTTTTGATCGATGGTGGTTAGCGACGTTGCCAGTGTGCTACTTTTCCCACCAAAGCTACCCAACGGGTTGTGTCTCCAACCAAAGGTACCTAGCGACCTTGCCAACAGGCTATGCTTCCCACTAAAGGTACCCAACAAGTTATTTCTGCCATTGAAGGTGCCTAGCGATGGTACCAATAGGTTGTTTTGCCCATCAAAGGTGCCTAGCGGCCTGGCCAACAGGCTATTTTGTTCACCAAAGTTGCCTATTAATCATGCCAAGGTCTCTTTTGTCCACCGAAGGTGTGCTAACGGACTATGTTTCCTACTAAATGTGTCCAAACGAGCTTTTATGCTAGCTAAAGGTGCCTAGTGACTTTGCCAAAGGGCAAATGTTCCCAACGGGTTGTTTTTCCCTCCAAAGGTGCCTAGCAACTGTCTCAGCAGGTCGTTTTGCCTACTAAACGTATGCCAATAGGATATGTTTCCCATCGAAGAGGTCTAACGAACTTGCCAAAGGATTGTTTTACTCAACAAAGGTACGTAGCAACTGTGCCAGATCCTATTTTGCCCACCTAAGATGTGCCAACGTCCCATCGTGTTGTTTTGTCAAACAAAGATGTGCCAACAGGTTGTTTTGCCCATCGAAGGATTACTAACGGGATATCTTTCCCATTGAAGGTGCCTAGTGAACGTGCCAAAGGGTTGCTTTTCCCAACATAGGTGACTAGCAACCGTTCAAACCAACTGTTTTTTCCACCGAAGATGCCAATAGGTTGTTTTGCCCACCAAAAGTGCATCAACAGGCTGTTTTGCCTAGTGAAGGTGCTTGGTGACCATGCCAATGGGAAATTTTGCCCACCGAAGGTGCCTAGCATCTATGCCAACGTTTCCACTAAAGGTGCTTAGTGACTATGTCAACAGGTTGTTTTGCCTACCGAAGGTGCTTAGCGATCTTGCCAATGAGCTGTTTTGCTCAACGAAGATGTCCAACGACGGTGCCAATGGATTGTTTTGCCCAATGAAGGGGGCTAGCGACCGTTCCAACTTGCTGTTTTGCCCAATGAAGGGGGCTAGCGACCGTTCCAACTTGCTGTTTTGCCCACCGAACGTAAGCCAACGGGTTGTATTTCCCATCGAAGGTGCCTGGCGACCGTGACAATGGGCTGTTTATTCCACTGAAGGTGCCTGATGACCATGTCGATGGGTCGCTTTGCCTAACAAATATGGCTAGCGACCGGGCCAACGTACTATCTTACGAACTGAAGGTGTGCCAACGGGTTATGTTTCCCACTGAAGGTGCCCAATAGGTAGTTTTCCCTACCAAAGGTGCATAGCGACTAGGCCAACATGTTGTTTGCCCACCTAATGTAGCTGGCAACCACGTCAACGCGCTCCTTTGCCCTCCAAAGATGTGCCAACAGGCTGTGTTTCCCACTGAAACTGCCAAACGGGCAGTTTTTCCTACCGAGATGCCTAGCGACCGTGCCAACAGACTATTTTGCCCACCGAAGATGTCCAGCGACTTTGCCAATATGTTGTTTTGCCCATCTAAGGAGAGCCAACAGGCTAGGTTTCACACCGAAGGTGTCTACTGGGCTGTTTTGCCACTCGAAGGTGCATTGTGACTGTGTCATAGAGCTCTTTTACTCACCAAAAATGTGACAATGGGTTGTTTTGCCTATTGAAAGTGTTCCAATAGGTTGTTTTTCCCACCAAAAGTGCTCAACGGACTATTGTTCCCACTAAAGGTGTCTGGTAATTATGCCAGCAGGTTGTTTTGCCCAACAAATGTGGATAGCGACTGTGCCAACGTGCTGTTTACACCAAAGTTTTGCCAACGGACTGTGTTTCCCACCAAATGTGCCCAATGGGTAATTTTTCCTATCAAAGGTGCCTAGTAACAGTGCCAATATGCTGTTTTGCCCACCAAAGGTGACTAGCGACCTTACACCAATATGCTATTTTACCCCCTAAAGGTGTGCCAATGGGCTGTGTTTTCCACCGAAGGTGCCCAATGAACAATTTTCCCACCAAAGGTTCCTAGAAACTGTGTCAACGGGCTATTTTGCCCAACGAAGGTGGCTAGGGATCGTGCCAATGTGTTTTTTCCAACAAAGGCATGCCATCAGGCTGTGTTTCCCACCGAAGGTGCCGATTGGCTACTTTTCCCCAACGAAGTTAATTAGCGAGCATGTCAACGTGTTGTTTTATCTAATAAAAGCGTGTCAACGGGTTGTGTTTCCCACCTAAGGTGTCCAACGGGCAGTTTGTCCGACCAAAGATACCTAGCAACCATGCCAACGTGTTGTTTTGCCCACCAAAGGTGTGCCAATAGGCTAGGTTTCCTACCGAAGATGCCTACTGAGCTATTTTACCCATCAAAGGTGCATTACGACTGTGCCAATGTGCTATTTTGCCCACCAAAAGTGTGCCAATAGGTTGCTTTTCCTACCAAAGGCATGGAAAGGTATGTTTAACCTACTGAAGGAGTCTAACTCGGATGTTTATCCTGTCAAAGATGGCCAACGAACTATTTTCCCCACCAAAGGTGCCTAACGACTGTGCCAATGTGTTGTTTTGCCCACCGAAGGTGTGCCAATCGGCCTTGTTTCCCTTTTTCCCACTAAAGTTGCCTAGCAACTATGCCAACATCCTATTTTGTCTACCAAAGATGTGCCACTGGATTGTGATACCTACCAAAGTTGCCCAACAGGCCATTTTTCCTATGGAAGGTGCCAAACGATCATGCCAATAGGCTATTTTGCCAATCAAAGTTGTGCAGAAAGGATGTGTTTCCCACCGATGGTGCGTAGCTAATGTGCCAATGGGATGTTTTGCAAAATGAAGATGCCTTGAGACAAAGCCACGTGTTATTTTACCCACAAAAAATGTGTCAACGGGTTGTGTTTCCCGTCAAAGATGCCTAACAGGTTGTTTTTCCTACTGAAGGTACATAGCGACTGTGCCAACAGGCTGTTTTGCCCATCGAAGGTGTGCCAACGGGATATGTTTCCCACCAAAGGTGCCTATTGAATGCGCGAAAGGTTTTTGCCAACGAAGGTGCATAGCGACTATTCTAGCATGTTATTTTTGCCCACCAAAGATATGCAAATGAGCTGGGTCTCCCATTGAAGGTGCCCAACGGGGTGTCTTTCCACCCAAGGTTCCTAGCAACTATGCCAACATGCTGCTTTTCACACCGAATGTGTGTTAAAGAGTTGTGTTGTCTACCGAAGGTGTACCAACGGTCTATTTTTCCCGTCGAAGGTGACCAACGGACTATTTTGCCTACTAAAGGTGTGGCAATAAGCTGTTTTGCCAGAAAAGTTGCCTAGCAACTGTGCGAACATGTTGTGTCACCCATTAAAGTTGTGCCAATGAGCTTTTCTTCCCACCAAAGGCACCGAACGGGCTGGTTTTCCCTCATAAGGTGCCTAGGAGAGTGCTTTTCCCATTGAAGGTGCCGAACGACCATGCCAACTAGTAGTTTTTCACCTAAAGGTGCTGCGACTGTGCCAAAGGGCTATTTTGCCCATTGAAGGTGCGTAACAAACGTGCCAATGTGCTATTTTTCACACTTAAGGTGTGCCAACAGGCTGTTTTTCCCACAGAAGGTGCCTAGTGACCTTGCCAACGGCTTGATTTCCCCAACGAAATGGTTCTTAGTGACTGTGCCAATGGGTTGTTTTGCCACCAAAGGCACCCAAGATGCTGTATTTCCCACCAAAGGTACCTGACAAGTTGTTTCTCCCATCAAAGGTGCCTAGTGACCATACTAACGAGCCATTTTATACCACAAAGGTGCAAACGGGTTGTTTTGCCTAATGAAGGTGGCTAGCGACTATGCCAACGTGTTGTTTTATCCAACAAAGGAGTGTCAATGGGTTGTGTTTCCCACCGAAGGTGCCCAACGAGCGGTTTGTCGCACCAAAGGTACTTAGGAACCATGCCAATGTGTTGTTTTTCCCTTCAAAGGGTTTTGCCAATCAATGGTTTGTAACAAGGATGTGTTTATTACCAAAGGTGCCTAGTGAATGTGCTAATGGGATGTTTTACCCAATGAAGATGCCTTGTGACCATGCCAACGTGCTATTTTACCCACCAAAATTTTGCCAACAGGCTTTGTTTCTCAACAAAGAAGCCTAACAGGTTGTTTTTCCCACCGAAGGTACGTAGCGATTGTGTAACACCCCATTCCCAACTAACATATACACGTGTGTCCATCAGATACATGTGTACATGCCTATCAGAAATGACATGTTAACTGTCTCCTCTTCACTGTACATAACATGGCATCATACACTAAATCATCAATCACAAATTTTTAAAACCCATAATGTTATCACACTTTATCAAACCATGATTTACATTGTTTCATACAACATAATACCATCCCAGGTTTATAACATCATCCTATGAGCTTAAACAACTCAGTACACACCAAATACAACAAACATGAAAA
>JAOTJB010326872.1:0-13737 GCA_027123815.1 Erythroxylum minutifolium | reverse complement strand
CATTCTTCTTCTCTACTCTAGTTGATCGGAAGTTAACTTTGTTCAGTTCGACACGCTAATCAATTAAGACAACTAGGTCATTCGTTCAAGATTTGTAATGGTAATTGACGGACAATGAAAAGTGTTCAATTTTTTAATATTAATTATCTTATTTAAACTTCAAATTTTAAATAATTTATAAAATATTATGTACTTGACTATTCATTTAATTCAGTGAATATAACCAATAATTAATTCTTAATAATAAATGATTGAAAATGAAGTTCCTTTCTTGGCCCCCACACGTTAAACATGCAAACACGACTCTCTTTGGAAGCAACTGAGTTTTCGAGTATCACATTATATTTTGTACTTAGGAAACTTTGGGCTAATGGATCTAACTATCTAAGAACTAAAATAATCTAGGAAAGATCAACTAAAGATTAACAAGGAAGAGTTGCCCACTTCACATTTGACACATACAGTTTTTATTGTCATTTGGTGATACCAATTGCTCAGTGATGTCTCCAAGCTTAATCCTCGAGGATGGAGTTTGGTAACGAGAGAGGTAACCTGTGCTGTATACTCTAATCTAACCCAACAAATCCTGAAATCAGACCAACAAAAGTCGAAAATATAAAAACGTATCGAGTAGCACCAAACCTTTGTTGAGATAAAGATGAAGGAGGTGGTCAAAGTCTTACTTATTGATTCATGGTCATGGTCAAGATTTATGCAGTAGATCCAGACTCAAGTCCACATGCACCATATTTGCCCACCCGGTTCCTTTTACGGTCCAGATGGTCCCATCCCAAGCCCACTACTTATTTTCCCTCTATTCTTGATCTTGATGGCCTACTACTTACTGTCCCTCTATTCTTGATCTTGATGATCATCAGAATACAAGTGTTACTGTTTGATACTTGGCAACCAAGAATTCAATTCAACTATTCTTATTGGAAAGTGTCGTAGGTATCCTCCTTAAAACAAGGACGCTTTGGCTTTGCTCGGACAACATTAAACGCACACTCCTCAAA
Source organism: Erythroxylum minutifolium (assembly GCA_027123815.1). Lineage (NCBI taxonomy): Eukaryota > Viridiplantae > Streptophyta > Magnoliopsida > Malpighiales > Erythroxylaceae > Erythroxylum > Erythroxylum minutifolium. The sequence goes on along the minus strand of JAOTJB010326872.1, from coordinate 12,721 downwards.
AGTTGGGTCTCTCCCTCCCTCTCTCTCTCTCTCTCTTCGATGGTGAGGTACTCTACTCGACCTTGAATAATATCCTGTTTTCCTACTCTCTATGCGCTTGCTCTGTTCTTTCTCTGTTTCTGTTTCTGTTTCATACTCGTCCTCTACTTGATCATCTACTCCCACTCCCAAGAGATGGATTCCACCCTATCTAAGCCCATCAAAAGGAAGCAGCAAACTTTCCCTCCAATGAGAGGGCAAGTTAAGATGAGGATCATCAAAGGGCTAATCAAATCAGCTTCAAAATTAACTTTTGGTAAAAAGCCCAGAGAAAATGGAGGCTTCACAACCTCAAGTTCCTCAACACCAGCAGTCCCTTCAAGTGGCTACATCTCAGAGGCTCTATCTGAGTCCTGAAATCTCTCAGTTCTATTGAGTTGAGGCCAAACTGTTCCTAGTTTAGTGCTCCTAGGATTTAATCTGGCCCTGTTTGTAAATGTTTTTTTCAGTTTTGTAAATTTTCCCTCTTTCTGTCTAGCAACAGAAATGAGATGATAGAAATGTAGAATAATCGGGTCATCAGAGTCTGTAAACATACTTTTATTGAGCTGATTATAGTTGAATGATAATATTTTCTGCCGGTTGGAATTTTTTTAAACACAACTTTTATCTGGGCATTCTTACGTATCCTGCTCTTCATTTCTTGTTTGAGAATTTAGAGTGTATGGAGAGAGAAATTTGTTTGACGAAAGTGAATTCCTAGGTTGTTGCTTCCTGTAACAAATGCCTAACACGGCGATCGGAGATGTGGTGGATCGCCGGTCAATGGCCGTGAAAACACGCATATTCTTGAGTATAATTGTGACCAACCAAAGGATTATGCTTTCTTGTAATAGTTTGTTCCTGATTGGGGTTGTATCAAAGCACTTTCCGACTGGTGTCGGCCTTTTGCAGTGGAACACTTTGTCAGTCACAAGATCGGAAATCGAAAGTTCTTTAATTGAATCAGTCATAAACTGTACAAAAGGGAAGAGTTGTTAAAAATACAGCATAACGTTCATGGTTTTTAATAAAAATGTTTGATTCTATCTCAGTTGACAAGGTTTTGGAAGTAATTAGTGCAATGAGAACATTGTGACCAATGTCCGTGACAACTCGCATCTTCTTGAGTATAATTGTGACCAATAAATTATTTAGGATGAGAAGTCGTGATTATTTATGTAAAGGCTAATTTTACTTGTATTTTGAGAGTTGCTATCGAATAAGGTTTAGGAAGTAATAAAAGAATTAAGTTTGTTTTTTAAAAAGTTTAACATTATCTGAAATTAAGTTGGTTGAAATGAAAAAATTAGAAAGTAAAATTTCAGTAATTTTGTGCAAGTTAGAAGGGATATTTCCTCCAAGCTTCTTTGACTGTATAAAGCATCTACTTGTTTACTTAGCACAAGAGGCTAAACTAGCCAGTCCGATTCAATATCGATGGATATATCCATTTGGGAGGTAATTTATACAAAAATGGTTGTAATTGAAGTCATAGCATGTTTTAATAATTAAATTGGTATAACCCTATTCGCTTATATAGGTATTTGCATCACTTGAAGAAAAATGTGAAGAGCAAGGCTAGAGTTGAAGGCTCGATATATAATGCTTATTTAGAGGAGGATGCTAGTACATTTTGTTCCCATTATTTTAAGCCGCATGTTCAAACAAAAGAAAGAAAAGTTCCTCGTAATGACGATGGGGAGGAACTAGTGATGCTGATGGTAACTTATCCATTTTCACATATCCTGGACGAACATATAGACATTCAACAAGAAGGATGTTAACAAAGTAAGAAATTGAGGCTACCTATGGTTACATTTTATTGAACTGTCAAAAGGTTCGACCTTTCGTGCAGTAACTATTAAGTGAATATTTCGGTTTTGAATTTAGTGTTATTCATAACTGAAATACATAATAATGTTTTTAAATTATACGAGGAATTGTTATGCGAGCTCATGCCTAACAAAACACAAGATAATATCAAAGTTGGAAAAAACTTTCCTCGATGGTTCAAGCAATATGTAAGTTTTCACTTACAAATATTGAAATGATTGAATTATAAGATTTAAGTGTTAAAATGACATTATACTGTTTAATATGATATTTTCTTTTTTGTAGGCCTTAGAAAATCCAATAAAGAACAAGTTCATATGTGATCTTGCGAAGGGACCTTTGCAAAATGTTAAATCATATCCGGTGTATTTCGTTAATGGATAAAAATATCATACAGAATATCATGGTCATAGCATGGCAACAATAAATAGTGGAGTTTACATACAGGGAGAATTGATGGATTACTATGGTAAAATTATTGAGATATTTGAAATTGAGTACCCTACATTGCCAATAAAGTGAAGTGTGATATTTAAGTGTGAGTGGTTTGATCCAACTCTAAATGTTGTTACAAAAGTGTATAGCCGTTACAATCTAGTTGAAATCAACAAGCGAAGAAGATCTCGACATTTTAAACTTTTCGTGTTGGCAATGCAAGCGATTCAGGTGTATTATGTCCCTTTTGCCAGTTTATAATAAGATAAGTCAGATTGGTTGGCCGTTTGTAAAGTTAAACCTAGAGTTGTTTTTAAATCACGTAGAAAAGGAGAACAGAGAATTGAAAGTGAAGCGTTTCAAGAAGATGCTTATGAAACAAATGCATCTGTCCTCTATGAGGATAATGAACCTTTGAACAATTAATGTAATGCATATGTTGAAATTTTATCTGGAGAGGATGAGCAGGGCCAGAGATCTGAAGAAAAGCCTGAGTTTGATTCAAATTCTTCAGAAAAAGAAGATGATTTTGATTTACAATTAAGTGATGGTAGCAATTAATTTGTGTTTGTAATTGAATATTATATTCAACTAATCAATTATTTCATTTTCAATATACATCATCCCTAATTCTCTTGTGACATATTACACTTCTGCAACCTCCCAAATTTTATTGCTTACCCTCTCTTTTTTTATCTATTCCATCTTGACTAAACATGGCATCTATTTTAACTCTTTTAATTTTGTTCCCAAATTGTATGATGTTTGTAGTATATATTTATTGGTGCACTGGGATTACTTCTTATAACTTCGAAGTAATGAAGTTTAAAGCAACACCAACGTTCGACGACATTCAAACTAAAATCACCTAATAATGTTTACATGCACTACTATGCTTGAATCTCACAGTTAGCTATCCTTTTTTGTACATTAGATGAATGAAATATATTAACTTGATAAATTAAGGTTCAAGAGAAGATTATACATGAGTAGCGTCAGAAACTTGATTAAGTTTTGATTTGATCCATCTCCGTTCAAAGGTATATGTTTCATCATTAACTCAGTTAGATTAGTAGAAAACCTGTAGTTACTACATCTAAGAGTGGATTTAAGTTGAAGTTCGTACCACAATAGGTGTTTGAAGCATATATATATATTGGGTTCATAGTTTTACTTTCCTATCCTTTCTTTGCAGAATCTCTAATCAATGAATTTTAACCAAAATTCGTGAACTAGTAAACTTTTATGAAACTAGTGTGGAGTTTTATAATCTAAAAACATGGTACTGGTCTTGTGATACAAATCTGAGACTTATTAGTTGAAGGAGCTTAAAGAACTTAACTAGCTTTTGGTTCAATTGAGAGCAAGGAGCTGAAAGATGTCTTATGTCCTTTTTGAATTTAATTTGTAATATTTCTATAAAATTCAATCAAATATTAATTTCAGGTTGAAATATGCCATCAAAGAGAATACATGATATGATGCGACCAAGATTCAAATCACGATTCGGAGGTACTTACTGTACAGGTGAACTATCTTATGGTGTAGCAGCTGGAGCTGAATTACCTCCTCACCCTCCAGCTACTACACTTGCATATGAGGCATCACCTTTCGTAGATGCTGCTACACCATCCACAACCCCTATATCATTTACTACCCTTATATCGACAAAGATATCAGGGGTAAATAATGATTATAAAGGAGGCAGCCACCAGCCTAGAGCTAAGGGACTTGATGGAAGAACTTACGTTACAATTGTCAATAATATGTACGTGAAAATACATGAAACACTATATGTTTATAATTAAGTTATAGGTTTCAATTTTCAAAATCATATAAATTATTTGCTTTTATATTAGGTTCATTCCATTTGGACCGTACTCAAGAAATATGACATCAAAATTCAAAGAGAAGATTGATATTGAGGGTTATGTATAGAAGAATATCTCTCAGGCAACAAAGGAATTTTACTATCAGGAGTTTGAGGTACAACAAAATTTATTATTTTCTTTTTTGATTAACAGTTTTATACATTAATTATAGAAATATTTTGACATCATAAATATTAATCGAATGCTTTTCCTTTTGTTTTAGAAAGAATTTTTTTGGGATTCTCAATTTGACATGATCATTTATAGAGTATGCGAGAAACGAGCACGTACATGTTATCGCGACTTTGTTGCTGCAATACACAGGGCCGATGTACAACCGCCTTACATTTCTAAAAAAATATGGAGTCGTTGGCAGCAGTATTGGACATCACCTCAGGCAATGTTCATTTCAGAGTGTAATTCGAGCAACAGACGTGAAGGACTGGGGGAAGAAAGTCTTCCCGTATATATAGGAGGATCTATTACCTACCAAAAGCATGCAGAGAGACTTGTAAGTATCTACACTTTATGTTTATATTCTTATTTCTTTACTTTGTTGTATTTCAATTGAATTTTATGTGTGAATTTTAGAATGAAAATATGTGTTTCTTGTTGAAAATGATTATGTTATAAATATCTGGTGCCATATATGACTCTGTATTTGAGTTTTTTTCTTTGTTCAATAGGGTGTAGATATCATAAAAATAGAAGAAACTTTGCCGAAATTTTTATAAATTCTAAGTTACTTATCAGATTTTATTCTTATGCAGGAAAAGTCTATGGACATGTGGCCTACACCCCGTTAGCTCTTTTTGCACACTCATACTAAGAAGTATGACGGTGTGACATTCGTAACAATCGTTGTAGAGGACTTAATGTATGTAAAATTTATGGTTTATTATTAATGCTCAATAATTAATTATCACTTATTAATATAAACATTGCCTTGTGATAGGACCAAATACAAGAAAGCATTTGACAACAGTCTTAGTAGTCTGAAGATGTTGATGAGACTGAAACCTATCTTTATGAAGTGGGTGGTAGGGACCGTCAGGGAAGGATATTCGGCTTAGGTTCATTTGCGAATACATGTTATTTGCAATCCTCCATGTCTGATTCAGCAGCATCTAATAGGTGGTTCACAACCAATGAAGTCCAAGAACTTTAGAGTACGGTGCAGACATTGGCAATTCAGTTACAATAGTCGATGGATCAGTTGCAACAGTCGATGTAGTACATAGCTCAACTCCATAATGAAGTGGATGAGTTGAAGGGTAGGGGTAACACCTTATCGCACTAATCAGAGCATCCACTGTCTCCAAATTAATAGTGTACTATTGGTCATTTTATTTGAATTACGAAAACTTATTATGTACAATTTAATGTTTTTATTATCAATTAAGATATTTTCAACTTTACATCATCTATCAAATTTATGTTTAAAAAATTAAATGATATTATTACATTAATAGTTGTTTAAATTATGCAATATATATAACATCATCAAATAGAATTTATTAATGGTATATTATTAAAAAATTTCTAATTTATTTATCGACAAACATCGGAGGATCTGTTGGTAAAATTAGAACCATTACCGACAAAAGAAGACTAACCATCAGCAATCACAGACGGAATAACCACTTCCGTTTGTAAACTCACTGACAGAAAAAGAATCATCGTTGGTAATGTTTGAATAATCTTATCAACAGAAAAGCGTAAACCGTTGGTAAATGTATGTTCCATTGGTAAATATACCAACAGTTAAGATTCCATCAATAAATTTACCAACGAGACATTAGTTTTCATCGGTAGTTGTCCTTCAATACATTTACTAACAAAACATGACCTTTCGTCGGTAAATATTAGCTATGGCCGTTTCTACGATGCCTTTTTCTATCGACAATCTCCGTCACTAATATTACTTACCATCAGTAATGTTCGTTGCAAAATGACATTTTTCTTGTAGTGAAATAAATTCAAAGATGTAATGATATAATTAAAAAGGAAATAACCTCAAATTTTTACAAATTAACTATGAAAGCATCAATTTGGAAAGGTAAATATCTTCACATTTTAAACCCAATAATGACAAATTTTAATTGATATAATCTAACTAGATTTTCGTGAAACAGGGATCATGTTTCTTAAAGAATAGGCTGAATTGTCTAGGGTTTTTTAGGCATAAATAAGATAAAAAAGGAAATAAAAGAAAGGAAAAGGAAGAGGACTTTAAATCCTGTGTATTGGTCAACCAATCATAGATAGGGATGGCATTATACATGATTCTAGTATGGTTCAAAGTCAACAAACTTGTCTCGAGTTGATCAAGCTTAAGTTTAGGCTCAAACTGCCTGACATAGTTTAAATCCATAACATTTCAAGTGTAAGAAAAGTCATTAGGAGTAAAAAGATGTTATTTTAAAATTTTAAATTAAAAATAATAATCTGGCTTAGCTTTAAGCTAATCAACCTTTGGATTGCTTAAGCCTAACCGAGCTTATTCTTAGGCTATAAGACCTGTTTGAGCCTTAGACTAAGCCTAAAATTCTTTAGTTATTTTCAGGTTAGGGTTGAGCTGGGGAGAACTGAGCTTCACTTGGCACACTTCTAATCTTGCTCATGGACACTGAACGACCAATTAAAAGTTATAATTGATCATTCATGTCTACCAAATGGGCCACAAACTCATTGTAACTTAATTTTCTTCCTTAAAAGGGATATTGGTTTATTGATGCATTGTATTGGTTGAACATTAGGGCTTGTGGTAGACCATAATGCAAACAATCTTCTCACAAACTCACTAGAAGAAAAATGTTCTTAAGTGAGGATGTATTGGATGACCACTTAAAAAATTGATCGACTAATGTAAGTGGACAACCAAAACTTCAACCAAACAAAGAAGAAACTCATTGTATAGGGGATTTTGGTGATTTTTGATAACACTAGTTGACCATACTATGATGTTTGTCAACCAATATGACCTAAAGACTTGAAAATTAAATCCAAAACTCAAATTAAAACATTAAAACACAATAATTTATGGAAATGTCAATCAAGAACAATGATAAGTATTAAAAGAGACTTTTATCACATTGTAACATGTCTAATTCTCTCCTAATATCATCGTTTATTAGTTTAGTGAAACTATATACTAATTGGTCTAGTATACAAATTTTAACTCAATATCTTCATTTGCATACATTCTCTAAGTTTAATTCCATAATATAGTAAAATATTCTTTAGTTCCTCATTCATAGTATAAACTCAAACATTCATCACTAAGGATTTAGACTCAATTTGACATATAAATACAAGATGTCGTATATTTATCAATTATGAAATATAATTACCACTTATTGAACATTACCTATGATATGATTTGAATGAAGATTCCTATTAAAATTTCAATCCAATAGAAGTATCTCATCCTTACTTGGTTTAACAACGGGCTCTTTTAAAGAGTCTTTGATCATTCTTGTTCCATTTAAGGGCTAATTTATCTACATTCTCATTATTTTCCATAGTAGTAAAACATATATGAGCAATCTCTTCTTCTAAATACTTATTTTTGAATTCATTTATGTCATCCTAAGTTGAGGATTTAAGTGCTTTCTTCTTGTCCTTCTTATAGTTTATTTCATACTTTTCATTATCTTTTAGTAGAGGATACTATGATTTCAAGTGGACATGTTTTCTACATTCAAAGAAAATGAAGTTTAGAGGATTTATTTTTTAAATCATCTTTATCTTCTTTGAAATCTTCTTTTTAGAGATTTTGTTCTTAAATAATTTCTTAATTTTCTATTGATTAAGGAAATGTCTTCTTTATCGCTTTCACTAGTTAATGTCTCTTCCTCTTTACTTGATTCTTCCTTTAAGACTTTGAATGCTAATTATATTTTTTAAAGTTTCATTTCTTTTTCGCATCTCTTGGAGCTTCATTTTGTATTTGAGAAGAGATCCAATAAGTTCCTCTAATAATAGTATTATTAGATCCTTGTATTCTTCTATAACCATCACTTTTATTTCCTACGTCTTCGGAAGTGACCTAAGAAACTTTCTTACTGTTAATACTATTAATAAATCTAATGCACATACTAGATATGCTTTCATCGTTCTTCATTTGAAACAATTAATAATTGTTGTATTAATATGTTTCAAATAAAGAACGACCCTATTATTTAAAGAAATTAATCTCTTATCTTAAGGTTTCCATTCCTCCTTTAATTTGAGGGCCATTTCATTATTTACAAATTTTGTAGGTATAAAGAGACCATTTGAAAATATTTCTCATAGGTCAACACTTTCAACCATTAAGAAAAACTTCATCTTTGTTTTTCAATAGTTTACTAATGCTTTATTCCTCTTAGTTGAATGATGATGATGATGTTCCTAAACATGACATTATGATATTTACTAGATAATTTCGTTAGAAATGCTAGCTTAATAGAACCTCTCTTATAACACTTATTAGTCCTTAATGGTACCCAATAGGGTGAATTGGGTGTCTGAAAAATTTAATGAAAATTTATAATCAATATATTCAATTAAAAACAATCACTATAATAATGATGAAGAATCTTAACATAACTCAATTAAATAATTGAACAATAATTTAAAGAGGATGGCAAAGAGAATACAAACTGAATTATATTGGTTCAACAAATAACCCTTACCTATGTCTAATCTTAAGAATCTTCTTAGAATTTTCACTACAGTTCTTCTTTCAAAGCAAAGAATAACCTTTGTATGATCTTTTCGCAACAAAGAGAAACTATTTTACATTCTTCTTCCAAGATGAAGAGTAACCTAAATGCTACTTAAAACACCCTAAGTACAATAATATAATGCACTAACTAAATCTTATAACTTTAAAATACATCACTTTATAACTTGATAATTACAAAGAGGCTTACTCACACAAGTATAAGGCTATGATGCTTAAATGATTGAAAAACACTTCAAAAAGACACCTAAATTCTTGTTGTTGCAAGAAATAATGAAAAAACTTGTATTTATTAGATTTCGAGACTGTTACTAATCATGATTTTGAGAATATTATTAATCATTGGAGTTAAAAACTAATTGTCATAACAACTAATTATAGAAAACTAGTTAACTAGTATAGCATATTGGTCGACCAGTGTGCATTGAATGCACAAGTTCACAAACTGTTGAAAAACTAGTTAAACACTAGGGATATTGGTTGTCCAATATGGCATATTGATCAACTAATAAATCAACCAATATTACAATAAACTTTTGGTGCAACAAATTTGATAATCTACATTAGTTTATCGCTAATCTTTTTAGATTTGACCAATCTCCTAAAAAATATGATTTTAATAACTTAAAATGGAAAAGATTAATTTTTTAAATGCATTTATGACTTAAATCTCTTTCAAAATATTCCTGAATGAGTGTTTGAAAGATTAAACAACTTTTCTCTTTATTAAAAGCTTTAGTACCTCTTGATGGATGAAAAGACTTATGCAATGAAATAATATGAAATGGTTATGCATGATGAGTATTTTAGAACATCAAAATGACTAACAAAGAATTCAATTAAAATTACAAACTAAAAAAAAGACCTTGATATTCCTTGTTCTTCTTTTATTCTTGGCTTAATCTTCACTTTAAAAGTTGTAAACTTCATCTCTTCTTTTATCAACTTTACAAACAATCTTCTTGAGTTTATAACTATATCTTGCTACCATATTTCTTCTCATCAAAGTAATAAACCCAGTTATTAGTTTTTTTTTGTCATCAAAACATCAATTGAAACCTCCCTTAGTTTAATATCTCTTCTTTTATCAAGGTGAGGAGGAACCTTCTTATAGTAATCTTATTAATTTGTGAGTAAAAAGTAACTCTTCTTATAATCTTTCTTTATAATGAATAATAACCCACTTATGAAAGAATTTACAACTCAAAAGATATAGGATTGGTATGTTTGTCGAGCTCGGTAGGTCCTGACCTGACTTGACATGACTAAGTTTTAGACTAGGCTCATGTTTTTCCCCCCAAAATTTCACATTTTTGGCCAGTCTTTGGCTTGAGTGCCTAAGCTTGATCTAACCTAAAGCATAGCTCATCGCCTATTTTAATGTGAAACAACATCATTTTATACTAGGTAAAATCATGTCATTTCAATAGTTGGACACTCTTCTCTTAGGTTATTCTTTAGATAAGAACTTTTAATTAATTGAAATGACCCATTACTAACCTAAAAAGATGTCACTCGATCATTTTGATAAACATAAATGGCTCGCTCACTCAAAATGAGAGAAATAATGCTTAAAAACTTGAAAAACCTTATGAGTATATGATTAAAAACAATAAAATATTTTTTAATGCAAGAAAAAATGATAAAATATGTATTTATAGTGTGTTGAGGCTTAAAATAGCCATTAGAGCTAAAAAATTAACCATATTGATCAATCAATGTAGCATATTAATTGACCAATGTGCATTGAATGCATAATACTAGTCACATATTAGCCGATTACTAGAACATATTGGTTTACCAATGTCAACCAATGTTATAACAGACTCTTGATACATCAAATTTGAAAATTTTAACCTATATTAGTTAACCACCATCCTATATAAATGACCAATCCCCCTAAAATCATAATTTTAACATCTTCAAATGCTTGAACTTCATTTTCTTAGTGCAAACACTCTTTAAAATGTTTTAAAGTTCAAGAGGATTTTTTCAAAGTTAAAACTTTAATCCATCTTGATGAATGAAAATATTCAAGTAATTAATGAAAATGATGATCCGTTTATGTATTTTGAGCATTTAAGAATATCAAAGTGACAAGTAAAAGTGTAATAAACACTACAAAATATTTATAAACTTGAAATTTCTTGATCTTCTTTATCCTTTATTTTTTTCTAAACTTTTAGTGATGCAAACTTTAAATTTTCTTAAACAACTTTATGAAATGTCTCTTAATTTATGTACAAATACAATTAGCTCTCATATTGCTTTCATAAAAAATAAAACTCAATAGTATTTATGTTTTTTTATCATCAAAATACTGCTTGAAACCTTCTTTGGTTCAACAATCTCTTTTTATAATGACAAAAAAAATTTTGATAATAGAAGAAGCAATAATGAAAATAAGTACACATATGGTTTTCATATAACACACTTGATGCATATTTAGAAAACTAAGGATAGTGAATGTTGGAATACTCATCCTTATAAGTAGAACAATTTATAAGGTGTGCCAGAAAAACAATTCCATAAATTCATCCTCGCCAATTTCAATTCCTCAACCATTGCAATAAGTAATATAGAGTCGTATAGTAAAATGCAAGATAAGATATGCAAAAAGTGATTAAAAATAAATTTCAAGGTCTCTTCGGAAGAATAATAAAAAATGATAAATTTAGTTACAAAAAACTACAATGAAGCCATAAAATAAAATCAAGATATGAAATAGTTTTAATTTTATGAAAGTGACCATAAATTTACATAATCGGAAAAAATTCTCAATTTTTTCAAGATTGTATAAGTTAAAATTATTCGATTTAATCATGAAATGTATGAATAGCTTTAAACTATGACTACTTGACTTAATAAACCATCAATTCCATAAAAGACTACACGAATTTGAGTAATTTCAAATATTCCCAAATTATAAAAGTAAAAAATGCCTAAAAGTCAAACTAAATCAAAATTATAGAGCATCAAATGCAGTTGGGAGTTACAAATCTATAATCAAATTTTAATTTTACTAATAAATCATCAATTTTAAAAACTAACTGAAAGTATGCAAGGAAGTAAAAAATCCCTTATTTTGATACCTATCTTATCCCATTTGTAATTTGACTCATTCTCATGAAAATGAATGCGTAAACATGTTTAAAAGCATTAAAATAAGGTAAACAAATGGAAAATTAAAGAATAATTCATATATTTTAAAAATCCCCAAAATATAAGGATAGGGTTTACCCAAAACGAAGATGGATGAATCGAAGTTGAATGTCAATAGAATTTAGTCCTATGGGTGTAGGGGAGTTCGTTAGGTCTAAAGATTTCACCTAAGACTCATTGGAGAAGGACAAGAAAAAATAGTGCTGGAGGAGTTACAATGTGAGAGAATAGAAAAAGAAATGTTTCTTTAAAAGAGCTTTAAGTAGTTTGGGTGAAATAGTGATCAAATATAGTTGAAATGGGGGAACTTTCAAATTAGGGGCAACAGAAGGTAAGAAATAACAATTTAGAGGTGGTTTTGAGAGGATATAGTCAAGAAATAATGATGAAATAGAGGAAAGAGAGAGTAGAAAGTATTTTTAAGCTCAATTATATTGGTTAACCACTGGAATGCATTAGTCGACCAATGTCATATGTTGGTCAGACAATACATATGACCAATCTCTCAACCAAATTCACTAGATATTTTTTTTATCTTATATACGTAAAGATTGATTGACCAATTGAAGATAGTGGTTAACCAATGTGCGTAAGGATGATCACAAGAACAACCAAACTCTGAACAAAGTCATTTGATGTAGGAATTCAATGATTTTTTAGAGAATTGGTT
>JAOTJB010326834.1:0-13741 GCA_027123815.1 Erythroxylum minutifolium | reverse complement strand
TCCAAAGTTTAGATACATTAATATCAAACAATTCATTCCTTAAGTTATAACATCAATTACCAACCTAAACTTGTCAAGCACTTAGTCAATTACTAACCTAACCAGTGATGTCAGATTTGGTGCTATTGTGAGAGCTTTCTTCAACCTGTTAAAAGAATATAAACAGTCATCATAAAAAAATGAAAGGCACATCTTTGACTAATAAGTGAGTAAGGGGTCTTGTAATAAGGGAAAATCCTTAATAAACTATCTGTAGAACCCTGCATGACCTAGAAAAGCTCAGATACCCTTTATGTTGATAGGAGGTGGTAACTTGTTGATTGGAAAACAACTCCTAGTTTTATGCTAAGAAATCACAAGTGTACGGGTTATGACTTGTAGTTAGAAAGCAAATATCGATCCCACAGGAATTGAAGCCCAAACATCACTTAATTTATATCAAACTTTGTTTAAGAATTGAAATTGTATAATAGAAATAATTTGAAAAATTAAACTAAAATTGAAAGACTAATAATGAACAATAAATAATACCAAAGTGCAAAAAATTGGAATCAAGAATCTAAACACTAGAAATTACTTTCTCCCTATTTTGTCTCCCTGCTATTTTATTAATTAAATTGTGTCTCACCTAAGATTTTTTAATGGATTAACTCCCCTCTCTCAAGGTGTAATTAATTGTCCCTAATCAAATTAAATGGAATCAATTGAACGATCTCTCAACCTACGCAATCACTCCATCAATTTAACTAGTTATTGGACTATCCTATGGGTGATCAATTGAATTAGCTGAGATCTCTCTTTTAACTAGTCAATTAACATGATTAATGCAAGTCTATAGGTTGCCAACTCTCGTTGTACAATCCTACATAAATAATCTTACTCTCTCTCTTGATTTATTGCAAGATAGAAGATAAAATCAACAATCATCAAAGACACTTTCATTCAATTTAATAAAATAGGAGTTTAACATAAATAGTTCAAAGCAATCCCTAAAACTAAATAAGCCAATCATGGTCTCCATAACATCACCAACATACAAATAATCCATCTTACAAAGATTAGAAGAAGAACAAAACAAAAAATTGAATGAAGGAAACTTCTTTTATTTTCCAAAATCTGGAATTTTTGATATTGATGTGCTATTTTCCCCAATATTGATGATAATCCTTGAATCTTCACCTTCCTCAAGGCTCAAAACTTGTATTCTTCACTCAAGGAGGCTCTTTCTACAGAAGGGTTTCATCCTCCTTTCACTATGGAGGCTTAATTTCCTTTTGATAATCCAAAAAACTTATGTTTTATGAAGCCCTGCATAATGTCTCGGGTTTTAGTTCCCACAATCGTGGGAATTGGTAACAGAGAGTCTCCTATTCTCCTCTCCTCTTTGATCTCTATCTCAATCTCTAAGTTGCTCAATCTTCCTTCCTATATAAAAATAATCAATTCTTACCCTAAATTAACATCAAACATAAAAGAACAACAATAAAAATCAAACTAAATGAAAACATTAAAATGAATCCTAAACTATAACAATAATCAACTATTATGCAAGAAACACATGTCAATTACTTAGACAAACATAGACTAATACACAACTATCACTTAGCACATCTATTAACTTGTCCGTCTTTGACTCTAAGGATCTAAGCCTACCCTACTAAAAACCTGGTGGACTTTGTGCTTTCAAGTTATTTTCTGCATTATTAGTCCAAGAAAATTTTGGGTGGTTCCTCTACCCAGGATTATATGTGTTAGAGTATAGACTGTTACCTCCCCTTTGTTGAGCTCCCATGAAATTGACTTATTCCATATCATTACTATCCATAAAAAAAAATAACTATTATATGGCTTTCTTACCCATGCAACTCACATCTATATTGTATTTACTCCACTGGGTTAGAAGAAGAGGCCTGTAAGCTACTCAATTGCTAAGCATTAGGTGACATCTAATCTTGTAAAGCTATCACTAAATCCATAACTATCACTCCCTTTTGTTTCTTAAATTTTTTTTGCTTATCCCTCTCTGTTGTCCACAAGTAACTATTATTATCCATTTCTTTTAAATAGGTCACATATGGCATCAATCATCTTTTTGACCAAAGAACCACCAGTTGTTGCATTTATGGTCCCTCATATATGTTTCTTACCTCTATTATATAATGTTTGTAATGAGAATTCCTTCGGTAAATTATGGTGTGAACAACTTTTTTATAATTCTTTAATCACTCTTACGCTTGATATAAGGACTCTCCATCACTTTGCTAGAAATTTGTGATCTCCTTGATGATTTTTGTGGTTCGTCAATGGAAAATACTTCATAAAAAAGGCTTGTACCGATTGCTCCCAAATTGTGACATTCTTAGGGTTGAGAGAGTTCAATTACACCTTAAATTGATCCTTTAGTGTAAAAGGGAACAACCTCATTTTTACAACATCCTTGGACAACCCATTGTATCTAAACGTGTCATATATCTCTAACAACTTTTCCTGGGGGTTTTTATTAGCAAAACTTCACATTGGTTTGTAACATAATTAATCAGGTTAGCTTTATGTCAAAATTATCGGCTAAGATGGGGGGTCTTCTGATGCCCTATTGATTCGCATCAAAACCTAACCTTATGAACTCCATAAGGGTCACTTGATGTCCTCTTTGATTTCCTTCTTTTGTCATTGTTTTATTTATAGCTTCTTAACGTTTTGCTCTTTGAATTTCTCTTTTGTGTTTGATGATGTCAAAAATTGATATATCTCTTAATTTGCCCAAGCTCCTTATGATTCTTGCATTCATACACTTATAATCACAAGAAAAAAATCAACCTCTTTAAATCAAAATAATTCGAATTGGATAAGATGTTAAAATCGCAATCCCTAACAATTGCGCTAAAAACTTATTTGCTTATTTTATGTTATAACGCAAGTATACGAGTTATATATTATAGTACAACTGATATCGATTCCACAAGGATAAGATATTGCAATCTAACACTTTGTATAAGTTAATTAAAAGATTGAATTAACTGAAAATTAAAGTAAACTAACAAAATTGATGATTAAACAAGTAAACATTAATAATGAAATTGAAGTTACTCAATAATGGAAACTTAGGGATTATTTTATCCTTGTTTTGTCTTTTCACCTTGTGAATTTTACTATACTTGATCCTAGATATCCAAAGGTTTTGATTACCTTCTCTCGAGATCTAATCAAATAATCCTAATTAAAATAGATAAAAGCTGAGTTACAATCTCTTGATTTCTTAAAACTACTCCTAGCTACTTAATTAGATTTAAAACAATCATAAAGATAATTAACTCATAATTAAGATCTCTTTTCGATTACTTACTAACCAGTTATTTGTAAGTCTATTAAGGTACATCTCTTGTTGCATAAATTAACACAAATAACTTGATTCAATCTCTCAATTCAAATCAAGTATGAGCATAAAAATATCATATAATAGTAATATATTGAATTCAAAAAGGTAAAAGTTATACAGAAAATTTCAAAATAATACCCTGATATAGATTTAGAAATCCATAATCATTTTCAAAACATAATTATTCAGATTTTGCATACAAGGGAATGAAACAAAAAGGAGAAGAGAATAAAATCAGTTTGAAGCTTTGATCTAAAATGTTAAAGTTGATCTTAATGTTTCCACTTTTGATCTTCTTTCTTGCGATGTGCAACCTCCTTTCTTCTTTTCTTTCCTTTTTTGGTGTTTCTACTAGCTCTTAAATCTACCTCCTCTATTATAACCTTCATAATATCCTTTTATAGAAAAAAAACTAAGTTTTTTGAAATATACACAATCACTTGCACAATAGTATATCTCAAAATCCCTTTAAATTATGACTTTACATGATCATAAAAGCTTATACAAGCACATTCACGGTCGTGTATATCAACTACGTGGGTTTGTTATCTTCACATAGGTAGAAGCAACGCCTTTAAAACTCTAAATGTTTAAAGTGGCTTACACGGTCCTTATATACGACTGTATATCTCTAAAGTTGCTTCAAGTCTTCCATTTTATGCATCGATTTCACTCAAATTCTTCTTTTTTAGTCCATAAAAGGAATTATCATCTAAAAAATATTTAAAGTAGAATAAGTACCAAAAATACCATAAGATTCTCAAACAACAAGTAAAAAACATTAAATATGGGTATATAAATATATTCAATTAATCGATTATCATTAGGATCAATCCAAAAGTCCTAAGTTTGTTTAGGCATTAGGTTAGGCCCTAACCCTTATAATTATTTTTAAGACCCAACCGTAATCTAGTCCAATAAAAACCAGACTTTTAGACACGTGGTTCATCTAAATTTTTTATGAAATCAAACTCTTTGATTTTCTCATCAAAATGAATGTTCCAACTTCATGATGCTTGATTAAGTACATTAATAGTCTTTTATAACATACCTACTTGATTATGAAATCTCTTGGATTTAAAACTTTTAGGTCCTATTGAAAAATGTGATTTTGAGATCCATCTCATGATATATGGATATATCCAATAAGATCCTTATGGACTTAAGCATAACTATTAGCAAAATGGTTTCATCAAAATCAAGTCCTTGTTTTTATTTGTAACCTTTAGTTACCAGAGTTGCTTTGTATATATGCATATTGACATTCATGTTAGTTTTTCTTTTAAAATCCACTTGCATCTAGTAGGTACGATACCATTAGGAGCATCTAACAAGTCCATGCTTGGTAGTGTAGATAGATGTCATTTCAAATCCTTATTTTATTTTAAAGAATCAAAGTCAGATATTGCTTCCTTAAAATTAGTAGGCTCATCATCCATGGATGATAAATTTTCTTTCCTATTTTTAATATGTAGATTTGATATAGTGATGAGACAATGTATCCTATTAGTGTGTTATTGACTATATTTCTTTTGTATACATCTCTAAGTTCTACCTCAGTCTCACTACTTTCCTTGAGAATAAATTCTCTTTCTTAGAATGTAGATATCTTGAGACAAACACCTTTTTCTCAAAAGGATAGTAAAACTAATATCCAATACTAATATCCAATACTCTCTTTTAGATACCCCATAAATTTGCATTTATCTAAGATGGCTTAAAGCTTACTAGATATTGCATATTTCACATAATCATTATATTCCTAAACCTTTATGTTTAAAGACTTTGATTTACTACCAATCTATATCTCAAATGATGTCTTATTAACTAATTTATATGGAACTTTATTAAGAAGGTAAGTAGTAATTTCAAGGGAATATCCCTAAAAGGAGATAAGAAGAATTGCATAAGTCATCATAAAATGTACTTTATCTAGTAAAGTACAATTTATCCTATAAGAAACTCTATTATGTTTTAAAGTTCCAAGAGGAAACCTATGGTTTAAATACACACTACCTTGACCATATCTAAATGTCTTAATACACTTACCAATTTGATTCTTAACCTCAAGCTTAAATTCTTTAAACTTTTTAGATGATTCAAACTTTTGTTTTATTAAGTACACATAACTATATATGGAATGATTGTATGTGAAAGTAATGAAATATGAGTACCCACCTCTAGTGTGAGTAAACATAATGCCATATACATTTGAATGTATACGCTCTAGTAACTCCCCAGCACACTCTCCCTTCCCCCTAAAGGATTGTTTGGTCATCTTTTATAATAACAAGACTCATAAGATTTATATTCAACACAATCCAAATATCCTTCTTTTATATAACTTTGTGATTATAGTATTGCTGATATAACCTAACCTACAATACCATAAATAAGATAGATTTTAGTCACTTAAATCTCTTTCCTTGCTATTTTTGTTAAGAATTAACTTTCAAGATTTAATTCATATAAACCAGTTTTAAGTAAACTAGATATATAATAAACATTATATTTATAAAAAATAACTCTTATTCTTAATAATAAAGAGAAATTAATTTACATTTAGATAAGAAATAGAAGTAATGTTTATACTAATGAAAGGAACATAATAAAAAAATCATTTAGTTGTAGTATCAGGCTAAAAGTTAAAGATAAGTTACAAGTTTTGATAGTTAACATAATAACTCTCACTTCATTGTTCTTCTTCTTGATACTACTTTTGGATTTGTTAATTTAATAGAAGACTTTTGTTTCTTTTTCTTATTCTTCTTAGATCCCTTTTCATTTCTTTGAAAAGAATCCTTAACAAAATTGGGTTCCTTCTTAAGGAATCCCTTTGTAGTTTTAAGCATATTTAATAATTCATATAATGACACTTTATTTTGAGTTATACAGAGGTTCATAATAAGCTGTGAAAAGGTCAAAGTAAAAGATTGAAGCATAAAATAAATGTTTAACTCATAATCTATGACAAAACTTAATTGGCCTAATTTTTTTAATATAACTAATCATCTTCAATGTATGTGACTCGACTAAAGGTCCTTCTATCATCTTGCATTGATATAATGCTCTTAATATCTCACAACTCTTCACCTTATTTTATGCACCAAAAAACACTCGAGATGCATAATTATAGTAAGAGCATCCATATTCTCATACTTCCTTTGAAGCTTAAGAGACGTATTAGCTAACACCACACATGTAACTTATTCAACATCATCCATATAACATTGGTTTCTTCTCAAACTTCATTAGTTGCATCTATTATTCCCTAGTGGTACTTAACGGGGCGAATTAGGTTAATTCAATATTTTAATTAAAAGATACTAACTTGTAAAATCAATGTCTACAACTTATCACAAATGTAAGAATAATGAATTTATCTATTTATAATAATAAAATAAAAAGTAAGGGAAGAGAAACATAAATTAATTTATATTGGTTTGGCAAAAAGTCTTTACCTATATCCACTCCCAAGAGTCTTCTTAGATTTACACTATGATTCTTCTTTCAAGGTAAAGAATAATCTCTGTACATTCTTTTATTTTGGCAAAAAGGAACCTGCTTTTCAATCTTTCTTTAAAGTAAAGAGGAACCTTAAACCACCTTAGGTACTCCCAATACAATTATTACAAACCCCAAATATAACTTATAATTCAAACTTAGTCATTTGATTTTTTTTAATAATCACAAAAAGGCTTACACACTTAAATTGATTTAAGATTGAGTATAAATTTAATGCCTTATTGTATAATTAAGAAACAAGAATTAGAAGAACAAGATGAGTATTTAATTAAATGATTTATCAATTAAAAATTATATAAAAAATTACTGAATATGTATTAGTTAAGGTTAGTAGATTTATTTTACTATTTGACTTTGTTATCCTTAATCTAAAAGGCAAATTTAAAGTACTATTGATCTTAAGTAAACCTTTCCTTGTAATAATAAGATCAATGATAGAAGTTTACAATAGGGAATTAAAGGAGAAGATTCCATCTTTAATATTTAAGTGTAATGAACTATATCTTTCTTATGATGATTTTTGCTATTATATTGATATAATAGATGCTAAGGTCCTTAATTATATTCAGGAAATCATCCAGTAAGATACACTAGAATATTGCATCATGTAAGGAAAGGATGTAAAAAGGGAAGATGATAAGATGCTACGCAAATATAAAAAGGCACGGGTATGAAAAAGGCTCAGATATCAAAAGATTAAGACCTTCATAATGCACCCATAAAATTATGATAAAAGAGGAAAATTAGTTCATTACCTTACCTTAAAAATCAAATTTAAAGAATAATTTCAACTAACATAATTAAAAAAAAGTACTTACTGTAATGCAATCCAATTAATTTTTTAAAAACATTAATATTTCATTTACTTACTTTTCTTTAAGAACATTTATTTGAATTTCAATTTGATTTATACGTGTTTAATAAAGGTCCTTAATTTTTAGACATTCTTTTATTTCAATTAAAATTTTATTTATGATTGTTATGATTGTTGTCTTTTTACTACTTTACAAATAGAAAGCAAGAGGAGGATGAAATAATTTCTCAAGCAAAAACAAGAAAGTGACTTGAATAAGTGATTAAGAACATGACTTGAAACATGATTATATTGTGGACACAAGCCCTCGGATAGACATTATGGAGTAGCACAATTTGTATCTCACTAAAAGACTTCAGATTTTTACTGTTTAAATAAGAATATGGTTTGGAACATGTCCATGTTCTAGCCTATGTTTCAATATGAAGCACACCAAGAAAAAAAAAGCCCATGGATAAGCCTATATTCATCCACGCTAATCTAAAAATAAGTTTGATTTTAATTTCAATGGTTAACATAGCCTAAAACGTACCTATGAAATTACGTATCTTAGTTATTATAATGGGGGCTCCACTCTCTCGCCACTAGAACTTTCTCTAAACCTACTGATATCTACCACGCTTTATAACACCCCACTCCCACCTGACACATGCTCGTACATCCATTAGACGTTCGAGCAAATACCCAATGGAAGCAGCGTGCTAACTTTATCACTTTCACTTATCTCATGGCATCATAATTTAAAACATAAATATCACCAAGTCTAAAACCCAAATTCCTCATTTTCATTTTATAAACAAAATGTACATTGTATCATTACAACATCAACCCTATATTTACAATATTAAAGAACTATAAGAGTTTATAGCTTTGTTTACAAAATATGCTACATACATGAGGAATTATACAAAAATTTTATCTAAATCCTTCAGTCCTAAATAAGTGACCTTTAATCTATTTCTTCTATCCCAAAAGTAGTACTAAGCTTCTTCACAAATATGTCTTAGTATCTAAGTCGCCTCTTTCGTATCTGAAAAGTCAACATTATAATTTTGGTGAGTTTTGTGATCTCGGTGAGTTAACCATCCTCGATGGTTTACTCATATCACATAACACAACAATTCATATAATCACATAATTCACATCATTTCATTTATCATTATGTAGCATCACAAAACACTTTTTTACAATTTGCACATTTCTCATTCAACACAATTCAACAATACATTGCAATCATTCAAAACATACATATCAAATGTATATGCAATGCTCGTGAGACTCACATTCGCTTTTTACGTTATTGTGACCTAGCGCCTTTTTCACTATCCCATATTCATTGTGGATACTAGGCTCATTAATAATTGTCCCTTACTGTTGGAGATATAGGACTCATTATACATAGTGAGCCATAGGCTCTTGCCACATTTTAAGTTTTAAGCTCTTTTTCACTGGCGACTCTGGTCACAATTACCTTTATGTTATTATGCATTCATGTAAGTAAATTCATCCCATGTATTCAGTCAATCAGTTGTGCTCAATCTTACACATTCATGTTCATGTTCACCATCTCATTCACATTTATCATTGGACTTTGGTTCAACATTCAATATTTAAGTTGAGAATCACTTATTCACTCAAATTCACATTCAATGAGCACTTCCAATATGTTTTTCATGCATCAAACACCTCAGATATTTAATGTCTAGAATTAACACATTCACATTTATCATAATAATTCAATATAGAATTTAAAATAAACAATTAATCATATGAGACCATCTAAGTTACTCATAGTTTGCTCCAAATAGCTTATTGCCTTGATATCCCGGCAATGTCTAGATGAGGTCACTCTAAATGCTCTTTTATATCATACAAACATACACATTTACACATTACTAATTTGCACATTCACATAAATACTCAATCATATACATTTGTATATATGTTATGTATAATGCATGCTCAATCACAATCCCGGGCATATTTCCTTAATTCACATTTCAAGATCATTTATAATTAAAAACTCATGTATGTCTAAATTGAACTTAAGTTAACACCTCAATTATTCGAGATTATTCTAAACTCACCATTCAATCATTTTAGCAAGGTTATTCTAGCATTTCTAAGATCACAAAATACTCAATTTATCACTCATATTTACTAATACACAACATTCATCTTCTTTGGATCACATTAGCCTTCAAAGGTTTACTTTCATTCTCATAACATCTCAAAATTTCAGATTTGAACAATTAAGGTATAACAATTCATTCTTACTTTATACACTCAATCCTCATCCTGAACATAACACTCATTTTATCACTTATTCAAGCATCATTCTAGGCTCAATTCAAGCTACATTCAAGCCTAAATGCACTACATGAAAGTACCTAACCAATCGTTACTTCAACCCACACATAAAAGAAGTATGTTTGGTGTTTAACTAATTCCCACAATCATGGACAACTTCCCACGATTGTGAGATTTGTGGGCAGAAAGTTTCTGCCTTTGTTGGGTATTCCTATGATCGTGGGATGCTTCCATCCGAAGAATCCTAGCCATTTTCTCCAATTTTCCAGCTCTTTTAACTCTTTCAAGTTACAAGCAACACCTTATATGCTTAGTATAACAATTCTAGCTTAATTCATCATCATTTCCCCTTCATTCATAACTCTATTTCAGTTCAATATCATCCACACACAAATCAAAATCCATGATTGATCATGAACACCCAAAAATAGAACATATTCTTCATCAATTTTCTACACATGTTCTACTTCATTTTTCGCCTTCATTTCATTCCTAACTATCACCTTAATTCATCTCATTTTAAGACACCATAGTACTCCTTTTTATTAGCTCTAAACTCATGTTAGTTCATCTTTAAAACAATCAGAGAGATACATGCAATATACTAAGAAAAAAAATAAACATCCAATTACAAGTCAGAAATTTTTCACTTCTTTCTACACCATTTTAACGATCTTTCAATTTCAAACTTATCTCTACAACAACTTATGAAAGGTTAATCATCTTATATGCAAAAGCAAGACATTTATGTGCTCATTTCATCACTCATAATTCACACATATATACATCACCATTTCATGAACATTTAACCCCTAGCTATTATCAAAACTTGTTTCATTCAACAAAACATGAAGAGTAAGGTTGTACACTTACTTGTCTAGCTTCAATGTCTTCAAATCACTCATAACCTTAGTTTCTCAACACCATACGATTATTATCATTCCAAAGGTGGTAAGGTTAGGTCTTTAATGACAAATATGAAGAAGACAAGAAAATGGGAGTAGCAAATGAAAGGTGAGAACAAGGTTTATGTTGATCAAGGCAAGAAGAGTGGATCGTGACACTTGCCACATGTCTAATCTCTATAGGTTTCACTTGGTTCTCTTATTTAACTAGTCCATTTAACTCTAATTTCTACTTCAATTGTCTCATAATTTTCAATGTAGATTATCAAAAAATCCTAATGTCAATTTCCAATTATTTCTATTGACATCCATCACTTATTTCTACTACTATTTGTCAATTGTCCTACTACTTGATATTTTTCCTAGTTCCAAAAATATTCATAATTTCATAAATTCTCTAAATTTTGCCAAGATTTCTAAATTAATACTAATTATCACCAAATAAAATTTTAAGACTTATAAATCACAATTCATATCAAAATCACATTTATAAATCATTTATACCCAAAAAATTTCAATGAATGTATGAACAGTCAGTGTAATATGCAACAATAAAATTCATGTGTATGTGTGTAATATTTTGCATAAGTATGAAATGCATTTTCTAGCTTCTCGATAATATCTCTCATGTTTAGTATTTTAGGGTTCTAACCCTTAACATGAGATAACAGGATGTTATACCCTTCCCTCGTATGCCTTAGAAAAAATCTTATTTAAACCAAAGCTCGCATTTCTTAAACTTTACATATAGTTGATGCTCCCTCAATATCTGTAGTATAATCCTCAATTGCTATGTATATTCTTCCTCACTCTTAAAACAAACCAAGATGTCATCTATGAAAATCACTGCAAATTGGTCCAATAATGACTTAACTACCTATTTCATCATATCAATAAATATAGAAGGAGCATTGGTCAAGCTGAATGGCATCATCAAAAACTTATAATGACCATAATGGTTCCTAAAAGTCATCTTTGTCATATCCTCCATTTTGATCCTTATCCGATAACAATTAGACCTTAAATTATTAGCCCTTTGAAGTTGATCAAAGAAGTCATCTATCATAGGAAAATGATAATATTTTTTCACACTAACCTTATTAAACTCTTTATAATTAATGTACATCTTCAATTCTTCTTCTTAGCAAATAGTATTGGTGCATTCCAAAGAGATACACTCAACCTAATATACTATTTTCTAGTAAATCTTATAGTTGCTCCTTTAATTCCCTTAAATTTATAGGAGCTTTAAAGATTGGACTAGTACCTAAAATTATCTCAATTCCAAAATACACATCTCTCTATGATGGTGAACATAAAAATTCCTTAGGAAATATATCAAAAAATTCTATCACCACTGGAATATTTTCCAAATACACTCTCTACTCACTCACATCCAATAAGGCTACTAACAACCTAACGTACCCACTACTCATCCTATCTAGTCTCTCTAATAAAACCAAACCTCTTGTTTCCTAGGACATTAAACTTCATCCATTTTTATAGTACTCTAAGTAAGCATAATGCCTCTTTAACTAATCTATGCCTACCTCCCTAACTAATCCATGCCTAGAATGACATCAAAATCTTGCATCTCTAAAAAAATTAGAGCAACTAATAGCTCTACTCTCAATATTTAATATACAACCTTCTTATACTTTCCTCACCAACAGGCTCCCTTTAGTATGAGTACTCACACATAAATTTAAATAAATAAATAAATAATAGGTTTCCTTATAGCAAAAATAGGTTTCCTTAATCTCCCTATAAAAAATAATAAGAAAAGAATGTGATGCACCAATATGAAATAAACAATAGGTAAGTACTAATGAAATAAGTACAATACTTGCAACCATTTTATCCTTCATATTATGTTCGTTCGAAATTAACTCCTTAACAATAAATCTTTGAACATTTCTCAAGTTATTGGAGCTGAAATCAGTCGTTTATTTTTCTCTTATCAATTATTTATCACCCTTTAAGTAGATAAGCAATAAATAGTATCTTATTTTCCTTATTGATTAATTAGGTCCTAAAGATCTTCTCGATCCCCTTAGGCCACCTATTAGCTTTTTGTAAATTCATAGAGCTCCCATTAAAATGACCCATAAGTCTTATAATCTTAAATGGTCCTTTATAGTGTCCCCATGACTAACCTTTCAAGCTAAATTTTAGATATTGACTGTTGTAGGCCATTCTTACTACTTCCTTTTCCAATCCTTCACTGCATAATCTCCTCAATGTTCCTAGACTTGTTTGGCATAAAAAAAGAGATTTCTATATTCCCAAAAATAAAATAATTTTATAATTTTATAAATAAATAACTTAGTCTATCCCACTCATCTCTTCACTTCCTAGGATCCTAATTTTAATTCTAAACCTAAAGCTCTGATACCATATAATATATTATGCTACAAGCTCAAGTTTCACTTTTTGAGCTTGTTATAGACCATTACCCAGTAAAGAAACCTAAACTTTTGCGCCTACTATTGGGTTAAGGTTAGCTACCTATTATCAATTCTTTGTAAAGAATGAACAACTAAAACTTTCAGTAAATGTATTCCTACTAATCATTAAAAAAATTGAATTTCCTAACTTGATTCTAAGATAAAAACACAATATAATAGTCCTCAAAAGAAATTATCTAGCTAAGAAAATAACAGGATGTGCCTAATCAAGGTGCAACTCCCCTCTTATAACCCTGAGTTCATAATGGAGCTAAAATCAGTCGTTTATTTTTATCTTATCAATTATTTATCACCTCTTAAGTATATAATCAATAAATATTATCTTATTTTACTTTTTTTTTAA
>JAOTJB010326828.1:0-13743 GCA_027123815.1 Erythroxylum minutifolium | reverse complement strand
TTCCAAAAATTCTAAATCACTAAATACACTCTCCAAATCAATTTTTCAACATATAAAACTACAATTCTACACAAAATCACATTCACAATTCAATTATACCTGAATGTTTATGAATGCATGTACAATTATTTTCATGTGCAAAAATTCAATATTCATGAATATTAGCATATCATATAATGCATTAGCATAAAAAATACATTTCTAAGCTCTCATTAATCAGTCATATTTATTATTTTAGCCTCCCAAAGGTAACGGGATGTTACAATAGGTGTGTCAACGGGCTGTTTTTCCCACCTAAGGAGCCTAGTGACTGTGCCAACGGGTTATTTGCCCACCAAAAGTGCCCAACGGACTATTTTTCCCACCTAAGGTGCATAACAACCATGCCAATGGCCTATTTTGTCAATCAAAGGTGCATAGTGGCCTTGCCAATGGGCTATTTTACCCACCTAAGGTGTGCCAATGGGCAGTTTTGCCCACTGAATGTGCCCAACGGGCTATTTTTCCTACCTGAAGGGTCTAGCAATCATGCCAACGTGTTGTTTTGCCCATTAATTGTGTGTGAAAGAGCTATTTTGCTAACAGAAGGTGTCTAACGGGCTATTTTTTCCTCTGAAGGTGACGAACGACCATACCAACGGACTGTTTTGTCCACTAAAGGTGTGCCAACTAGCTGTTTTTCCCACCAAAGATTTACCAACTGGTTGTTTTATCCATTGAAGGTCTACCAACAGGCTGATTTCACACCGAAGGTACCCAACGGGCTGTTTTGTCAACCAAAGGTTTACCAACGGGAAGTTTTTCCCACCAAAGGGCCCAAATGGGTTGTTTTCCCACCGAAGGTGGCTAGTAACCCTACCAACGGGTTGTGTTTATCCACCGAAGGTGTGCCAACGAGCTGTTTTTCCTATCGAAGGTGCCAAGCAATCCCCAACAGGCTATTTTTACCACAGAAGGTGCCTAGCGACCTTGCCAATGGGCTGTTTTGCCTACTAAAGGTTCCTAGTGATTGTGTCAACGAGCTATTTTCCTACTGAGTGTGCCTAACTACCCTATCAATGGACTATTTTTCACACCAAAGTGCCTAACGACCATGCCATGTTGTTTTTTCCACCGAAGGTGTGCCAACAACTATTTTCCCATCAAAGGTGACTAGTGACCATGCCAACCGGTATTTTTTCCTATCGAAGGTGTGCCAACGGGCTATTTTTCCTACCAAAAAGTGCTTTACCAATGGGCTATTTTTCCAGTCGAATGTGTCTAGTGACTATGCCAACGTGTTGTTTTGCCCAACAAAGGTTTGTTAACAAGTTGTTTTGCCTTCTAAAGGTGTCCAACGGGTTGTTTTTCCCTCTGAAGATACCTAGTGATCGTGCTAATGGGTTGATTTTCCCACCAAAGGTGTGCCACTAGATTCTTTTCCAACCGAAGATGCCTAATGACCCTGCCAATGGGCTGTTTTTCCCACTAAAGGTGCCTAGCAACACTAGCAACGGGCTATTTTTTTTGCAGTGTTGCCTACCGAAGGTGTGTCAATGGGGCGTTTTTCTACCAAAGATGTGTCAACGAGCTGTTTTTCCCACCTAAGCTACCTAGCAATTGTGCTAACAGGCTATTTTCCCACCAAAAGTGCCTAGCAGACTTTTTCTCCTACATAAGGTGCATAGCAACCATGCCAACGGGCTATTTTGCCAATTGAAGGTGCGTAATGACCCTACCAACAGGCTGCTTTGTGCAATGAAGGTGTGTTAACTGGCCATTTTGCCCACTGAATGTGGCCAACGAACTATTTTTCCTACTGAAAGTGTCTAGCGACCTTGCCAACGGGTTGTTTTGCTTATTAAACGTGTGTTAATGAGTTGTTTTGCCCACTGAAGGTGCCCAGGGGGCTATTTTTCCCTCCAAAGGTGCTTAGGGACTGTACCAACGGGTTGTTTTACCCACTAAAGGTGTGCCAACTGGTTGTTTTAGCCACCGAAGGTCTACCAATGGGCTGTTTTGGGCATTGTAGGTCTACCAATGGGCTATTTTCACATTGAAGGTACCCAACGGGCTGTTTTTACCACGGAAGTGGCCTAGAGACCTTACCAATGGGATGTTTTTCCAACTGAAGGTTCATAATGATTGTGCCAATGAGCTATTTTCCTACTGAGTGTGCCTAGTTACCCGACCAGTGGACTATTTTTCACACCAAAAGTGCCTAAGGACCATGCCAACGTGCTATTTTTTTACCGAAAGTGTTCCAACTAGCTTTTTTCCCATCGACTGCGACTAGCAACCATGCCAATGGGCTTTTTTTCTCTCAAAGGTGTGCTAATGGGCTGTTTTTCCCACTAAAAGTTCCCAATGAAAGTGTCTAGTGGCTGCACCAATGTGCTATTTTTCCCACTGAATATGTAGCGATGGTGTCAATAGGCTATTTTTCCCAACGAAGGTGTGTCAACAAGTTGTTTTGCCCTCTTAACGTGGCCGATGGGCTATTTTACCCCTAAACATGCCTAGCAATCGTGGCAACTGGCTGATTTGCCCACTGAAAGTGTGCCGTCGGGCTTGTTTTCCTATCGAAGGTGCCTAACGAACCTATCAATGGGCTGTTTTGCCCACTAAAGGTGCCTAGCAAGACTAGCAACGGGCTATTTTTTGACATCGTTGCCCACCGAAGGTGTGTCAAGGGGTGTTTTTCCCATCAAAGGTGCATAACGACCCAACCAATGAGCTGTTTGGCCCGCTAAAGGTGCCTAACACCCTACCAACAGGTTGTTTTTCCTAAGGAAGGTGCCTAGCAACACTGCCAATGGGTTGTTTTATTGGTAGTGTTGCCTACCTAAGGTGTGCCAATAGGGTGTTTTTCCCATTAAAGTTGCCAAGCGGTCCTGTCAACTGGGTATTTTGCGAACTGAAAGTGCCTAGTGGCCCTACCAACGGTCTAATTTGCCCACTGAAGGTGCCTAGCAACACTACTAATGGGTTGTTTTGTTGGCAGTGTTGCCCCTCGAAGGTATGCAAATAAGGTGTTTTTCCCACCAAAGGTGCCTAGCGACTGTGTCAACGTGTTGTTTTTACCACCGAAGCTGGCTAGCGACCATGCCAATGGGCTGTTTTGCCAACCAAAGGTGTGTCAATGTGCTGTTTTCCCCACCTAAGGTATGCCAATAGGACGTTTCCGCCACTACATGTGCCCAACGGGTAGTTTCTCCTATCAAAAGTGTCTAGCACCGGTGCCAATGAGCTATTTTGCCCATTTAACGTGTGTTAATGAGCTATTTTTTCTCCAAAGGTGCCTAGCGACTGTACCAACAGGCTGTTTTGCCCACTAAAGGAGTGCCAACTAGCTATTTTTCCCACTGAAGGTCTAGCAATAGGCTATTTTGCCCACTGAAGATTTACCAACAGGTTGTTTTCGCACCGAAGGTGCCCAACGAGCTATTTTGTTAACCAAAGGTGTGCCAACGGGCAGTTTTCCTACCAAAGGTGCAAAATGGATGTTTTCCCATCGAAGGTGGCTACCAACCCTTCCAATGGGTTGTTTAGCCCATCGAAGGTATGCAAACTAGCTGTTTTTCCTACTGAAGGTGCCTAGTGACCCCCAACGCGCTGCTTTTACCATAAAAGGTGCCTAGCGACCCTACCAATAAGCTATTTTGCCCACTGAAGGTGCGTAATGACCTTATCAATGGTCTACTTTTCCCATTCAAGGTATGCCAATATGTTGTTTTTCCCAGTTAAAGTGTCTAGTGACTGTGCCGACACAATGATTTACCCATTGAAGGTGTGCCAATGGGCTATTTTTCCCATCGAAGGCACCTAGTGATCGTGCCAACGAGCTATTTTGCCTACTAAAGGTGCCTACCGATCATGGGAACGGGCTATTTTGCCCACTGAAGTTGTCTATCGACTATGCTAACTGGCTATTTTCCCACTGAAGGTGCCTGACAACCTGCCAACGGGCTACTTTTCACACTAAAAGTGCTTAATGACCCTACCAATAAGCTGCTTTGCCAATTGAAGGTGTGCCAACGGTAGTTTTCCCTACTGAATGTGCCTAGCAATTGTGCCAACAAGCTATTTTTCCCACCAAAGGTGTGCTAATGGGTTGTTTTGCCTAATGAAGGTTTACAAATGAGCCGTTTGTGCCACCGATGGTGCATAATGGATAGTTTTTCCCACCTAAGGTGCCTAGCGACCTTGCCAATGCGATACTTTTCCTACTAAAGGTGTGCCAACGGACTATTTTTCCACTAAAAGTGTCTAGCAACTGTGCTAACAGGCCATTTTACCTACTGAAGGGGCCTAGCAACCATAGAAACGGGCTGTTTTTTCACTGAAGGTGCTTGCTGACCTATTAATGGGCTATTTTTCCCATTGAAAGTGCCCAATGATCCTATTAATGGGCTTCTTTGCCCATTGAAGGTGTGCCAACAGGCTATTTTTCCCATTGAAAGTGTTTAGCGATCATTCCAACGGGCTACTTTTCCCATCGAAAGTGTTTGGCCATCCTACCAATATGATGTTTCTCTCACCGAAGGTGTGCCAATGGTATGTTTTTCCTACCGAAGGTGCCCAGCGATGGTGCTAACTGGCTATTTTTCCTACTAAAGGTGTGCCAACATGCTGTTTTGCTCACTAAAGGTGTGCAAACGGGCTGTTTTGCCCATTGAAAATGCCTTGCGATCATGCCTAGCGACCGTGTTAAGGGGCTATTTTCCCCATGATGGTGCTTGGTGACATACTAACAAACTATTTTTTCCATCAAAAGAGCCTAGCGACTGAGCCAACGTGCTGTTGTTCCCACGAAAGGTGTGGCAATGGGCTGTTATGCCCACCGAACGTGTGCCAATAGACTATTTTGTGTATTGAATGTGTGTGAAAGGGCTCTTTTGTCACGGATGGTGCCTAAGGGACCATTTTTCCCACATAAGGTGCCTAGCAACCATGCCAATGGGTTGTTTTGCCGACTGAATGTTTGCCAACAGGCTATTTTTCTCATTGAAGGTGCCTGGTGGCCCTGCCAATGGGTTATTTTACCCAGCGAAGGCGTGCTAACATGTCGTTTTGCAGACTGAAGGTGCCCAACGGGCTATTGTTTCCACCGAAAATGTCTAGAGACTATGCCAATAGGTGGTTTTACGCATCGAAGATGCACCAATGAATTGTTTTTCCAACTGATGGTGCCATGGAACCTTGCCAATGGGCTATTTTGCCCACCAAAGGTGTTTAGTGACCCTACCAACTGACTATTGTTCCCACTAAAAGCTCCTAACGACCATGGCAATAGGTTGTTTTTCCCACCGAAGACACCTATTGGGTTGTTTTCCCATTAAAGGTGCCTAGCCATTATGCCAACATGTTATTTTCGTGCTAAAGGTGCCTAGTGACCTTGCCAACAGGCTGCTTCGCTAACTAAAATTATGCCAACGGGCTATTTTTTGATCAAAAGTATCTAGCGATCGTGCCAATAGGCTGTTTTGCCCATCGAAGGTGTGCCAACGAGATGTTTTTCCCACTAAAGTTGCCCAACGGGCTGATTTTCTCATCGAAAGTGTGCCAACGAGATGTTTTTCCCACCAAAAATGTCTAGCCACTTTGCCAAAGTGCTTTTTTTCCACTAAAGGCACTTAGCGACCGTGCCAATGGGCTATCGTGCCCACTGAAGGATTGCCAACTGGCTATTTTACCTACAGAAGGTGTGCGAATGGGTGGTTTATGCCATCAATGGAGCCCAACAGATAGTTTTTCCTACCTGAGGTGTTTAATGACCATGCCAAATGGCTGTTTTGTGAATCGAATGTGTGCCATTTGGCTGTTTTTCCCACCTAAAGTGCCTGACGATAGTGTCAACTAGTTATTTTTCCCATCAAATGTATGCCAACGAGCTGTTTTCCCTATCAAAGCTGTGCCAAAGGGCTGTTTTGCATACCTAAGGTGTGCCAATGTCCTATTTTTCCCACCTAAAGTGCATAGCAACTGCTTCAATGTGTTGTTTTTCATACTAAAGGTGTCTCAACAGGCTTTTTTCCTACTGAAGGCACCTAGCGATCGTGCCAACGAGTTGTTGTGCCCACTGAAAGTGTGCCAACGAGCTGTTTTGCCTACTGAAGGTGACTAGCGACCGTGCCATTCGATTTTTTCGCCTAGCAACCGTGCCAACTAGATGTTTTCCCACTAAAAATGCCTAGTGACTAGCCAAGGGGCTATTTTTTCCATTGAAAGTGCCTAATGACCCTACCAATGGGTCGCTTTGTTCATAGAAGGTGTGCCAATAGGTTGTTTTTCCTATCAAAGGTGCTTAAACATTGTGCCAATGAGTTGTTTTGCCCATTGAAGGTGTGCCAACGGGCTGTATTGCCCATCGAATGTGTGGACACGGGCCATTTTTTCCGTCGAAGGTGCACAACGGAGAGTTTTTCCCACCTAAGGTGCCTAGCAACCTTGCGAACGAGCTGCTTTGCCAACAAAAGTTATGCAAACGTCCTATTTTTTCCCACTAAAAGTGTCTAACGACTGTATCAACGGGCTGTTTTACGCTTAGCGACTATGCCAATGGGCTATTTTGCCTATTGAAGGTGTCAATCGATCGTGCCAATGGGTTGTTTTCGCTATAGATGCTTGGCGACCTACCTGTGGGCTATTTTTCCCACCGAAAGTGCCTAGCAACCCTGTTAATAGGCTACTTTGCCCACTGAAAGTGTGCCAATGGGCTATTTTTTCCACCAAAATTGTTTTGCGATTATGCCAACAAGCTGTTTTGCCCATTGAAGGTGTGCCAACAGGCTATTTTGCCCATCAAAGGTGCCCAACGGGTTGTTTTCCCACTGAAGGCACCTAGCAACCATACCAACAAGGTATTTTGCTCATCCAACGTGTTCTAACGGGTTATTTTGCCCACTAAAGGTGCCTAGTGATCGTGCCAACAAGTTCTTTTGTCGACTGAAGGTGTGCTAGTAGCCATTTTGCCTAATTAAGGTGTGTGAATGGGCCATTTTTTCCACTCATGGTGCCCAACGGATAGTTTTTCCTACTTAAGGTGCCTAGTGAATGTGCCAATGGGCTGTTTTGCAAACTGAATGTGTGTCAACTGGCTGTTTTTCCCACCAAAAATGCCTGTTGATCGTGTCAACGAGTTGTTTTGCTTATTAAAGGTGTGTCCACGGGATTTTTTGACTATCGAAGGTGTGCCAAAGGGTTGTTTTCCCACCCAAGGTGCCCAACGATTTGTTTTCCACTGAAGATGCCTAGTGACTATCCCAATGGGTTGTTTTTCCCACGAAAGGTGCCCAACAGACTATTTTCCCACTAAAGGTGCCTAGCGACCCTACTAACGGCCTATTTTGCCAAGCAAAGGTGTGCTAATAGGCTATTTTCTCCCCCTGAAGGTGCCTAGTGACCCTACCAACAGGATGTTTTTCCCACCGAAGGTGCCTAACGACCCTGCCAAAGGGTTATTTTACCCACTGTAGGCACCTAGCGATAATGTCAACGGGTTGTTTTCCCACTATTGGTGCCTAGCGACCCTACTAACAGCCTATTTTGCCTACCAAAGGTACGCCAATGGGCTGTTTTTCCAACTGTAGGTGCCTAATGACCCTGCCAATGAGATGTTTTTCCCACCAAAGGTGCCTAGGGACCCTGCCAATGGGCTGTTTTGCCCACTGTAGGAGCCTAGCGACCTTGTCAATGGGTTGTTTTCCTAATAAAGATGCCTGGCGACCCTGCCAATGCACTATTTTTCCCACTGAAAGTACCTAGCGATCATTCCAACATGTTGTTTTTCCCACCGAAGGTGTGCCAATGGGTTGTTTTAGCCACCGAATGTGTGCCAACAGGTTGTTTTGCCTTCTAAATGTGTGTGCATGGGCCATTTTTGCCAATGGACCATTTTTCCCCTTAAAGGTGCCTGGTGACCCTACCAACAGGCTGTTTTGCCCACCGAAGGCATGCCAATGGGTCGTTTTGCCCACTTAAGTTGCCCAGTGGGCTGTTTTCCAATTGAAAATGTCTAGTAACCGTGCCAAGGGCTATTTTTCCACCAAAGGTGTGCCAACAGGCTGTTTACCCACCAAAGATGCACAATGGACTGTTTTCTTGTCAAAAGTGTAAGGTAACCTGACCAATGGGTTGTTTTGCCCACTAAAAGTGTGCCAACAGGCCAAACGACCTTGCCAACAAGCAGTTTTTCCCACTAAAGGTGCCTATTAACCCTACCAACGGGTTGTTTTCTCATTCAAGGTGCCTAGTGACCCTGTCAACAGGCTATTTTTCCCACCAAAGATCTATGGGAACCTTACTAGCGGGCTATTTTTCCCTCCAAAGATGTCTAGCAACCTTGCCAATGAGGTATTTTGCCAACCGAATGTATACCAATGGGCTATTTTCCCTACCGAAGGTACCTAGTGACCCTGCCAACAGGTTGTTTTTCCCACTGAAAGTACCTGACGATCATGCCAATGGGCTGTTTTGTCCATCGAAGATGTGCCAACGGGCTATTTTGCCTAATTAACGTGTGCCCAACAAACAATTTTTCCCACGTAAGGTGCCAAGCGACTGTGCCAACGAGCTATTTTTTCGATCGAATGTGTGTCAACTAGTTGTTGCTCCCACCAAAAGTGCCTGGTAACTGTGCCAATGGGTTGTTATACCTATTGAAGGTGTGCCAGTAGGCTTTTTTGCTTACCGAAGGTGTGCCAACGAGCTGTTTTTCCCACCAAAGGTGCCCAACGAGCTGTTTTTCACTGAAGGTACCTAGAGACTGTCCCAATGGGTTGTTTTTCACATGGAAGGTGCGTAACGAGATGTTTTCCCACTAAAGATACCTAGCAACCCTGCCAACGGTCTATTTTTCCCACTGAAGGTGTGGTAAGGGGTTGCTTTTCTCACTGAAGGTGCCTAACGACCCAGCCAATAGGAAGTTTCTCCTACCAAACGTGCCTAGCGACCTTGTCAACTGGATGTTTTCCTATTGAAGGTGCCTGGTGACCCTGCCAATGTTCTATTTTTCCCACTGAAAGTGCCTAACGATCGTTCCAACATGCAATTTTTCCCACCGTAGGTGTGCCATTGGGCTTTTTTACCCACCGAATGTGTGCCAAAAGGTTGTTTTGCCTTTTGAATGTGTGCAAATGGGCTATTTTTTCCAATGATACATTTTTGCCACCGAAGGTGCCTATGATCCTACCAACAGGCTGCTTTTCCCACCGAAGGCCTGCCAATGGGCCATTTTGACCATTTATGGTGCCCAACGGGCTATTTTGACCACCAAAAGTGTCTAGTGACTATGCCAATGGGCTGGTTTTACTCTGAAGGTGCCTAGCGACCATCCCAATGGGTTGTTTTTCCCACTAAAGGTGTGCCAACGAGTTGTTTTTCCAACGGAAGGTGCTTAGCGACCCTACCAATGGGTTATTTTTCTCATCGATTGTGCATAACGACCTTCCAAACTGGCTATTTTGCCCACTATAGTTACCTAGCAGCTGTGCCAATGAGCTGTTTTCCCACTGATGGTGCTTAGTGACCCTTCCAACAAATTATTTTTCCCACTGAATGCATCTACCAACTATTCCAACGTGTTATTTTTCCCACAGAAGGTGTGTCAACGGGATATTTTTCCTACCAAAGGCGCCTAGCGATCGTGGCAATTGGCTGTTGTGCCCACTGAAGGTGTGCCAACGGTCTATTTTGCCTAACGACCGTGCCAACAAGTTTTTTTACTCTCTGAAGTTCCCTATCGATCGTGCCAACCGGTCATTTTCCCACTAAAGATGCTTGGCAACTTGCCAAAGGGCTACTTTTCCCACCGAAAGTGCCTAGCGACCTTACCAGTGGGCCGCTTTGCCCGTAGAAGGCGTGCCAAAGGGTTCCTTTTCCCACCAAAGGTGCCTAGTAATCGTGTCAATGAGCTATTTTTCCCATCAAAGGTGTGTCAATGGGTTGTTTTGCCCACCGAATGTGTGCCAATGGGCTATTTTGCCTAATAAAGGTGCATGAATGAACCGTTTTTGGCACCGATGGTGTGCAACAAACAGTTGTTCTCACCTAAGGTGCCTAACGACCTTGCCAATGGGCTGTTTTGCCTACAAAAGGTGTGCCAACAAGCTGTTTTTCCCACCGACAGTGTCTATGGACTGTGCCAACGAGCTATTTTTCCTATTGAAGGTGCCTAGCAACCATGCCAACATGTTTTACCCACTGAAGGTGCCTAGCGTCTGTGCCAACGAGCTATTTTCCCTTTAAACATGCTTGGCGACTAGCCAATGGGCTATTTTTCCCACCAAAAGTGCCTAGTCCCTATCAATGAGCTACTTTACCCATTAAAAGTGTGTCAACGGGCTTTTTTTCCCGTTGAAAGTGTGTAGCAACCGTGCCAACAGGCTGTTTTGCCTATCGAAGGTGTGTCAACAAGTTGTTCTTCCCACTGAAGGTGCCCAATGGGCTATTTTTCCAACCAAAGGTGTGCCAATGGGCTATTTTTCCCATCGAAAGTGTCTAGCCACCTTGCCAACGTGATGTTTTTCCCAACAAAGGTGTGCCAACAGTCTATTTTTCCCACTGAAGGCGACTAGCGATCGTGTCAATGAGTTGTTTTGCCCACTGAAGGTGCCTAACGAGCATGCCATCTAGCGAATTTGCCCACTAAAGGTGCCTAGCAATTGGACCAACGTGTTCTTTTTCCCACCGAAGGTGTGTCAACGAGTTGTTTTGCCTACTGAATGTGTGCCAACAGGCAGTTTTGTCCATTGAATGTGTGTGAACAAGCCTTTTTGCCACAGATGGTGCCCAATGGGCAGTTCTTCACACATAAGTTACCTAGCGATCGTGCCAACGACTTATTTTGACAACTGAATGTTTGCCAGCAAGCCATTTTTCCTATTGAAGGTGCTCGGTAACCCTGCCAATAGGCTATTTTGGCCAACGAAAGCGTGCTAATGGTCCATTTTCCCTAGTTAAGGTGCCCAACAGGTTGTTTTTCTTGTCAAAAGTGTCTAGCGACCATGCCAATGGGCTATTTTTTCCACCAAAGATGTGCCAACAAGCTATTTTTCCCACCAAAGGTGCCTAGCAACCCTGCCAAAAAGTTGTTTTGCCCACCAAAGGTGCCTAGTGACCATACCAATGGGCTGTTTTCCCACTGAAGGTGCCTAGCGACCTGTCAATGGGCTATTTTTCCCACCAAAAGTGCCTAGGAACCCAGTCAGCTGGCTATTTTCCCACTAAAGGTGCCTAGTGACCCTGCCAATGGGCTATTTTTCCCAAAAAAGGCACATATGAATCCTAGCAGCAGACTGCTTTTCTCACTGAAGGTGCCTAGCGACCTTGCCAATGAGGTATTTTGCACATCGAAGGTGTGTAAATGGGCTATTCCCATGGGCTATTTTGCCACTAAAGGTGCCTAGCGACCCTACCAATAGATTGTTGTTCCCATTGAAGGTTCCTAACAACCATGCCGACAAGCTATTTTCCCACCGAAGATGCCCAATGGTTTGTTTTCCCACTGATGGTGCCTAGCCACAGTGCCAACATGCAGTTTTTCACACTGAAGGTGCCCAATGGGATGTTTTCTTGTTGAAGATGCCTAGCGACCTTGCCAACGGGCTACTTTACACATTGAAGCTTGTTGTTTTTTTAATTGAAAGAGTCTAGCAATCATGTCAATGGGCTATTTTGCCTATCAAAGGTGTGTCAGCCAGTTATTTTTCCCACCAAAAGTGTGCCAACGAGATGTTTTTCCTACCAAAATTGTCTAGCCACTATGCAAATGTGTTGTATTTCCTACTAAAGTCATGTGGCAACCATACCTATCAAAGGTTCCTAGCTACCATGCCAATGGATTGTTTTTCCCATTGAAGGTGTATAGTGATCTTGCCAACGGGTTGTTTTGCACTGAAGGTGCCTGGTGACCGACCAACGGGCTATTTTTCCCACCTAAAGTGCCTAGCAACCCTACCAACAGGCTGTTTTGCCCATCGAAAGTGCATCAATGAGTTGTTTTTCCCACTGGAGGTGCCTGATGGGCTGATTTTTCCACAGAAGGTGTGCAAACAAGATGTTTTTCCCACCGAAACTGCCTAGCCAACATGCCAATATGCTGTTTTTCCTACCAAAGGCATCTGGCGAGGGTGCCAACAGGCTATTGTGCCCACTAAAGGATAGCCAATGGGCTGTTTTACCTACCGAAGATGCCTAGCAACCATCCCAACGGGTTGTTTTTCTTACTAAAGGTGCATATTGATCTTGCCAATGGGTTGTTTTGCACTGAAGGTGCCTGGCAACTTACCAACAGGCCATTTTTCCCACATAAAGTGCCTAGCAACCCTACCAATGGGCTGCTTTGCCTATTGAAGGTGTGCCAATAGGTTGTATTTCCTACCAAAGGTGCCTAGAAATCGTGCCATCGAGTTGTTTTGCTTATTGAAGGTGTGCTAACAGGCTATTTTGCCCACAAAATGTGTGCCAACAGGCTATTTTACTAATGAAGGTATGCGAACAGGTCATTTTATCCACCAATGGTGCCTAATGAATAGTTTTTCACACCTAAAGTGCCTAGCTACTTTGCTAATGGAATGTTTTTCTGACCTAATTTGTGGCATTTGGTTGTTTTTCCTACTAAAAATGCCTGGTGACCACGCCAACAGGTTGTTTTACCCATTAAATGTGTGTCAACGGGTTGTTTTGCCAAGGTGTGCCAACAGGTTGTTATGCCTACCGAAGGTGTGCCAATAAGCTATTTTTCCCACTGAAGGTGCCCAACGGGTTGTTTTTCCCACCGAAGGTGCCAAGTGATCGTGCCAATCAGCTGTTTTGCTCAGTGATGGTATGCCAACGAGCTATTTTTCCTACCAAATTTGTGCCAATGGTCTATTTTGCCTAATTATGGTGTTCAAATGGGCCATTTTTTCACCGATGGTGCCCACCGGATAGTTTTTCCCACCTAAGGTGCCTAACGACTATGCCAACTAGCTATTTTTCCCACCGAAAGTGTCAACTAGCTATTTTTCCCACCTAATATGTGCCAACTAGCTATTTTTCCTACAAAAAGTGCCAACTGCCTATTTTTCCCACCGAATGTGTGCCAGCAAGCTATTTTTCCCCACCGAATGTATGCCAACGGGTTGTTTTGCCTATTAAAGGTGTGCTAATAGGCTATTTTGCCTATCAAAAGTGTGCCAACGGGTTATTTTTCCCACCCAAAGTGCCCAACGGGTTGTTTTCCATCTGAAGATGCCTAGCGACCGTACCAATGGGATGTTTTTCCTGTGGAAGGTGTCTAGCGACCCTAGCAACGACATATTTTGCCCACCGAAGGTGTCTAGAGACCTCGCCAATAGGCTACTTTTCCTATCGAAGGTGCCTAGCAATCCTACCAATAGGCTATTTTACCTACTATAGATGCTTAGTAACTATGCCAACGAACTATTTTTCCACTAAAGGTGCCTGACAACCCTGCCAATATGATGTTTTTCCTATCGAAAATGCATAGTGACTGTTCCAACATATTGTTTTTCTCACTAAAGGTGTGCCAACGAGCTGTTTTTCCCACTGAATGTGTGCCAATAGGTTGTTTTGCCTTCTGAAGGTGTGTGAATGGGCCGTTTTGACCACCGATGGTGCCCAACAGAAAGTTTTTCCCACATAATGTGCCCAGTGACTATGCTAACAAGCTATTTTACCAACTGAATGTTCTCCAACGAGCTGCTTTTCCTACTAAAGGTGTTTGGAGAACTTGCCAATGGGCTGTCTTACACACTGACG
>JAOTJB010326790.1:0-13748 GCA_027123815.1 Erythroxylum minutifolium | reverse complement strand
ATAAATATATTTCATTAACATCAAAAGAAAAGAGTTTTACAAAGCTTTAATGGGCATTTCAAGACCCAAATACATCAATGGTCTCATAATCCAAAATTACAAAAATATATATGAACTAGTGTTACTTAAAATGCGGCTAAAGCCTTGAGTTTTCCTATACTAATTTAAATACAAAAGTATGTAAACTTGGAGTGATGCCTTGACTCTCTATCATTCAATCTCTTGCTCTTCAGCTAGAGATGGGGAGGAAATAGGGGTGAGCTTAAAAGCTCAAGGGTAACAAGTTTATAGCGGAGAAACAAAAAAAACCATTGAAAATATTCATTTCTATAGTAAATTGCATTGAAACCATAAAATACGCATTTCTCATATTCTCAAGCTTGTCAGACAATTCATAAACAACATAAGTCATTTATTTCTCAACTTATCAAACAAATCATAAACACATAAGCAATCATAATGGTTTGGGTAGTCCATAAACATGAGGGAGTTCTCGCGAATCTCTAGTAATAATAGAATGGACCACTTGGGTAGTTTATAAACATGATGGAGTCGGTGAAGGAGCTCTATGCCACTAGCGGATAGGTGGGAGAAACCTTTAACATGGTTAATATGCACGTGACATAACATAATGGACCTCCACAAAGCCATACAAACATGAATTTCATATCTTGTAACATCTTACACATTTCAGAATCATGATTTCCATAAGCATGATATATTTCAAATACCGTGTCCATCATCATTTCATAAATCATCAACAAGATTCATGTTCCAAACATGTAGTAATTTCTTAAATCATTTAAGAAGAAATAAATGCAACATTTATAAAGCAATTGAAATCATTTAACTCTATTGATTTGGAAAAATTACTCATGGCACATTAACTCAACTATAAACATGTAATCCACCTGGATTCCTTGCTTAAAAACTTGCATAAAAATGCCCTTCATCTTGCTCCTCTTGCTCTCTTGATTCCTTTTAACATTGGGAAAAATCCAATTCAATAGGATTACAAATTGACAACTCAAAAAGCATATTCACTAAAAATTGATTCTAGGATACTTAAACCCATACATTTCCTAAGCTTCATGAACCAAAACCCTTTCAAAAATCCAAAGGATTAAAAATGGGCCTACCTTGAATCTTCACCAAACAAAGAGATGTTTGGCTTAAATGGAAGCTCTTCTCTTCCTTTTTCTTTTTTACTTCTTGAATACCCTCAAAATCACTCTTAAAAACTAAGAAAAGATGAAACCCTAACTTGTCTTCTTTCTTTTTCTCTCATATGGTCGAAAATCTCTCACTCTTCTTTCTCATTTTCTTTTTCACTCCTTCTTTCCCTTCATTCATGTTTTTCTTCATCTAATAACCAAGACAACATTTTCCTTTTCCAATTTTACCCTTAGTGAGTGCTAAATGTCCACTTTGCCCTTCCTTTTATGCTTCATGGTTTCTAAACTTAAATGACATGCCACAATTGCCCTCAATACGTTCCTACTGCTTTAATTTAACTAACCAGTGTAATAAAACCCTACTAACACTAAAATAAATAATTAAACTCCAATAATAATTCTATTATGACCTTATAATTTATTTAAATCATATTTAACTCAACAAAAAAAATTCAAGGGCCAACATATACAAAGGTTAGTCAAGAAATGCTAGTTTTCTTAGAGCCGAAGCCTATTTATAATAAGTTTTAAACATTTTAATAATTTAATTGAAATAAAATCATAATTTTAGTTAAAGTTTGATTATAATTACAATTAATTCTAGTTAAATATCAATTTTGCCCAGATAAAATTCAGTATCTCATATTAGTTCTTATTTATCAAATATCTCATATTTAATCATAAAGTTTCTTAAATTTTACAACTAAGTTCAACTTAATTAAAATACATTTTTTGCCTCCCAACCAATTTTGTGCGTGTGATCCATTAGGTTCCTAAATATATTGGTAATGGATATAAATTATAATCCTAAATCATAGTTGGGATTAGATAAATTAAACTCTTTTAATTTATCTTTAATTTTCTAATTAAACAATTTATATCTATAAATCAAGATTAGTGTCTAGCAATGCATCATGATCATCTAAATATTTAGAAAAGTCAAAAATGATTTTGACTAACAAGTTAATGCATGATTTTTTCTGTATAATTCAATCATTTTATCATACAATATTTTGATTAGACATAAATTATGAAATTAATGTTTTTCTATTTGAGTCTAATTATATTATTTTTTACCAATATTATATTAATGACATTTGAAATTTTTTTCCAAAGTTTCATTTCACCTTGGTCAAGAATTTTTAAATCAATATTAATAGAGAACAACAGAATACTCTCCCTAGTTACTTTGGGGGTGATGAATCCTATATTAATCACTCAATTATCTTTATATAATTCATGTTATATCCAATAACTATCGACCATACTATCTTTGACTAGAATAGGTCAAAAGTAGCATTAAAATATATAAATTTCTATATGAGATACTTTGGTGATCCCAAGTCAAAGAATTATTTATATAATCATCACAATGTGATGGGAATTTCCATAAATATATAAGTAATGTTGAAAATGAAATTCTCGTATGGGGTCAGTTCAATGAACTTGTTCTCTGGAAAACACCCACACATTTATTTAAATATCTTGATACTTTATTATATAAGATTGACTACTTCCTTCGTAAGGGAGAAATATAATGCGTGCTAATCTTTTACTCTCTATTAATGTCTAGTCCTAATAGAACAATAGTTAGGAATAATTTATGGATAATACATAAATATAATATGAATCTCATAATTATAATCTCATCATAATTTTATTTGCATATATGTTTATCCCATGGAATTTATTATATGCATCTGAATATGTATAAGATAAATAATGCTTTTAAATAATTATGCTGCTAAATTATAACTAACTAATTGGTTACAGGGCATAAGCTAACATTTATAAATCAATATCAATAGCAATAACTCATGAAAAGCCAAGCAAAATAATAAACGTAGAGGAGAGCGACCATACATTACTTCAAAAAAGTGGTTTTAAGGATGTATGGTAGTTGGTGTTATATCAATATTCAACCTTAAAAAATGATTTATTTGATGATGGGGATGATCAGTTATAAAGTTATGGAGATATATCTCAATTACTAGATTGATAGTCTTGGTTTCTTAATTGATATATTTTAGATATCAATATTTAAATGAACCTCAAGTTCACAGCATAGTAGTAGATAGAATAGGCGAGTACGAGTCAATCCCATAAAGATAGTAATTATTAGTGATTACCTTTCTCTTGTTATCTATCCTAGGAATTGAAATTTTGGTTTAAAAATAATAGTTAAACAAATAAAATAAAATAGGAAATAATAATGAACAAAGAATAGAGGAAATTACTTAGAAAACTCAATATCAAAGATTAGTGTCTAAGTGATGAATCTCTTTAAAAATCATTAAATAATTAACCCTTTATCATGCAATTATTTTTATTAACTATTGGACTGTGGAAATGCCTATCTTATATTAATAACTCTCTCAAGAATACTTAAAATTAATCCATAGGAGGATTAATTTGAATCTTTCTAGTTAATGATCCTACGATGACATTATCGATTTATGAATTCCGCTATTAGGTTTTCACCTAATCCAGAGGATTTATGTCTACCTATTTCTAGGTTTGCAATCAACTTCTTTTAATTATACTAGATCTATTCATACGAAGGATTTCTCAATCTCAATGATATGAAATCAAATCACGTACTAATATTCTAAATTTATTAGATAATGCATAAAACACATAATTGAATTACAATACTTCAATCAAAATAGTTGCATTAAATAAAAGAATTAAGACATATTGCTATCCCAACTAGCGAACTAGATACTAAATAAGTTTAGTTACACTTAATAGAAAATGAATTTAAAGAAAAACAGGAACAAACATGAATAGAAAACAAAGGAATCATAATTTTAAAAATCCCTTTCTCTTTTATTAAATGTTCTTACAAGTTTGAGGTTTGATGTTGTAATCTATTAGATCTCTTGATAAATTCTTCACATTCTCTATGTTTCTTAAACAATATCT
Organism: Erythroxylum minutifolium; assembly: GCA_027123815.1. Lineage (NCBI taxonomy): Eukaryota > Viridiplantae > Streptophyta > Magnoliopsida > Malpighiales > Erythroxylaceae > Erythroxylum > Erythroxylum minutifolium. The sequence goes on along the minus strand of JAOTJB010326790.1, from coordinate 9,648 downwards.
TCCCTTATCTATATTCTTAATGTTTGTTAATATGTTGCAAAAGTCATCTCTCCTCAATTTGCCTCCATTTACATTCTTTTATAGTGAAAACTAAGGTTACTATGACATACATGGTCACTTACATGGCCTGTAGGTGCCCGTGTAGCTCCATACCCCCTAAAATTATGACTTTACATGTTCACAGAGACTTATACGGCCATATACACAATCGTGTATCTCCAAGATGCTTCAAATCTTCATTTTATACCATATTTTTGTCCGAATTTGCCTCCTTTTGATCCATGCATGCAATTATAATCTATAAATGCACTTGGAGAAAATTAAGTACGAAATATACAATAAAACTATAAAATATTAAGCAAAATACATCAAACATGGGTGTATAATTATAGTCAAACATGCATTTATCAAACATCCCCAAATTAAAGCTTTTGCTTGTCCTCAAGCAAATCATAATCTAAATTATTAACTTTATAACATCTTTACTTCATTAATTTCAAATTGTCCATCTATACTTTAAATCATTATACCATATTAATTAAATTATCATACAAGTAGATTTAAGTTATCCTAAAACTAACTTCATAAGTTAATATTAATAGTAATTATGTCAATAATCTCATTGAATTCAGAAGTATAAACCTTTACACCTTTACCAAGATTTCACTTAATACACTCAATTGTTTAGGGTGAAAAGGATCAAACTCTTAAATCAATGCATGGTATAATTCTTACCTTAAGCTTGCAGTATTATCACATCTCTACCACCTATGAGTAAACTAGAAACTAAAATCAAAGGGTCTTTATAAGAGTTGTATTTGAGCTTAGGTAAGGTATAATTGGGATAATAAAAAGGGTTGATTAAAGGAAATTTACTACAAAGAAATTACAAAAAAATTGTTTATAATAGACACAGGTCCTTTCAATATAAATCTATTGGTACTATATTTTTAAACACATTTTTTTTATACTTGTAATTTTTTTACAATAATATTTTTGAACATTCATCATGGACCATAATTCAAGAAATATTGGACCTTTCAAAATCTCAAGTTTCAAACATTTAAGTAATGTAAATAACCTTTAAGGTTTAAATTGATAAAAAGGCTTCAAAGGAAAACAGGATAAAGGTTAATAATTGGGTTATAATTAATGAAAAAGGTTAAGGCTTAACTTAATTATTCCTAAGAGATAAATTATCAAAGAAATAGACTAAAACAAATTGTTGAATCTAAGTTCTTTTATCATTTTAATGCTTCTAATTTATCAGATGTTATCTCAATATGCACAATAAAAGCAAGTTCTAGAATCATTCAACTATGCATGATAACACATATAAAGAATAAAAGAGCTTAAAATTTTTGAATTTTTGCTCTTAAGCTTAAAAACTCACAAAAAAGAATGGTCTTATGTGTGTAAATAGTATGCAATCATCATTCAAATTGATTATCTCAACAATTACTAAAAATATGACTTATAAAAGTAAGTTTATTCTAATTATTATCCTTTTATATTCTGATTCAAATCAATATTTAATAATGAAATAAAGTATTTATGGATATGTTTCAACTAATTCATAATATCAATTAATAAAATCTAATAACAAAGATTATAATAAGCTTAAGAAAATCATAATCCCTTTCCTCACACTTAAAATTGTACATTATCCTCAATGTACACAATATAAATATATATGTTTTAAGTGAGAAAGTGGCATTTAGTACTTATTTGAGTAATACAATTTTTTGATTTTGATTTTGATTTTGGGACTATCCATTGTAAAATATAAATAAAAAGGGATAAAAAGAGAAAAGAAAGTGACAATAACAATAAAGAAGATAAATATGAAATATAAAAATAGAAATAACATAAAATTTTAAAATAAAACCTATCCTAATTCATGCGTTACCTCCCATGCAGCGTTTATTTAATGTCGTTAGCTCGACATATCCTACATGATACCCTCATCTTGGGTCTATGATCAGTGAATTACTTCTATATGTTTCTCCACATCATGATATCGTAGCTTGTAAGCAAGCCACTTATTGTAAGATGATAATAAGAGCATAATTTATCAAGTAAATAATTCCAATGCATTCCATTAATACCCTTTTTAATGACAAACTATTAATAAAATAAGGGATAATGAAAATCCCTAGACAGTCAATTGGCTTAAGCATTTTGTTTTGGAGGAAGTGGGAACTCTGGGTAAATAAGATGGCTATCAATGACTCATTAGTAGTTTCATTATTTAGTTCCTCTGTCAGTTCTTCCTTAACCACCTTTGCCCACTCTTCTTCTTCTTCTTGGAAAATGGTTTCTAGCTCGTCTTCATCTTTAACTATCTTTTGCCATTCCTTTACTTTCCCTTCTTAGATAGGGGCTCCTTTTTTTTTTGGAAGCTCTTATTGGAATGTTACTCCATTCGTGAAGCCAAACCTTGTCCTTTTTTGACTCTGTTGTATTAAAAAGCCTAAATAATATTCTTTGTTATGCTCAAGATATTCAGGTGAAGAAAATCTTTCTTCTAATTTGCGTTAGCTTTCATTTTGGACAAGAATTCTATTATTTTATCTGTAATATTTTTTACTTCTTTCTCTTCTTCTTCTTTTAGGAGCTCTTTTCCACTGCTAAGGGTGATTGCCATTCCACATTCTGTAGGATCTATTTCAGTGGTATTAGGCAAACTCTCCTACAATTCATTTGATAATATTTTTGCTAGTTAGTTAACCTAATTCACCATATTTTATATACAGGCCTCTATTCTCTAATGCCTCATTTTTTATTCTCAAATAAAATTATCCATCATTTCTTCCAGACTTGGCCTTTTAACTCGAGGCACTTCATGCTATAAATATTCAGCTAGAGCATATTCATTCCATCCATAAGCGTAAGAGTTGCTATTTTGAGGTTGGTTGTACATGCTTGGTTTATCTTGTATATAGGTCGGTGCCCAACATTCATGATTGTAATAATTACTCCCGAAAATGTCATAACACACATAGATATCAGTTGAGCCTCTGAAAAAAAGTGAAGAAATGTCTTTTTCCTATATGTAAATGTTACATCTAACCATTTGAGAGGATGTCTAAATTGAGAATTAACTACACTAAGAGTAAACTTTATGTATCAATAAGACTAATTAATTTAGTTGAGGATCAAGCTAGAATTTTATGATGTCAAATTTATCAAGTCCTTTTAAGGTAATCATCAAAGGTGAAATGATCAGACATTTGTGTTCCAAAGCAAAAAGGAGGATTAAGGTTTGTTAATATTAATGTTATAAACAAAATGCCTATCATTAAAAGAATCTATAAATTGTTCAATGATAAAGAGTTTATACAAGGGATATGGATGACCTCTCACATTTAAAAGCTACTAGTTTATGAAACTTGAAAGAAAAGCCTAATTATTCATGGAATTCAAACCAGATGATAAACATGGGGGAATCCATAAGAAAAGAGTTCAAAGCAAATGATGGTCAATGGCTATGATATAGATAGATCTAATTTATAATTAAAGTGGTTTAGGAGTATTGCACAAGATTCCACAGATGTCGTCAATTAGATAAATACTACTTGAGGATATAAGGGTAACAGAGATCATATATGGTGATTAGTGGTAATGCAACTTAAGAGTCTTTTCCATCATTAAAGATAATCTCCAAATTATAATCTTAATGCAATAAATCATATCATACCTTATGGATTAGGCACAAGTCAAAAACGTTTACTAATAAATTATGTGTGTCGAATGCAACAAAAAATAAAAATAACTCTGCATACTAAGATTTATACCAGTGGTGAGTAAGGATCGTATCCACAGGGAGTTTACATGAAGCTTTTGTAATGACAAGAATCGACGTTTAGGATATGAGGGTTGGGTTCAAATCATAAACAAAACGAATTAAAATTGCAATAATGAAAGTAACTCAAATTAAACAGTATAAAACTGAGAAGAATGATGAATGAGTTTGAAATTTAGCTCTTGATTAAATTTCAGCCTACTAAAAAATAATCATACTTCATTGTCTTGTTGATTTCACACCTCTATTAGAAACTATTAATCGTAGGTTAATAATAAGCTCTATTATCCCTGATTCTCCTGTAGCTTGTGTTTAATCAAAATAAGCTCTCTAAATTTAGTAGGATAACCACATTACAAACTAGGAAAATAAAATAATCTAGGCAACCATCACACAAGCTCGGGCATTTAACCTATGCCATGTTATCTCTAATGATTCATCACTATTAGTTTACCACAAATGAATTAAAAATACAACTATTATGTATTGAATTCTATATTCTAGTAATGGGTTCATACATAAACAATCTGTTGAGAATGAGAATATTAATTATTCATACATGAATACCCAAAACATTAAGCTAAGAATAATATAAAAAATTTCTAGATAGAGAGAGAGAATCAATAATATAAAACGAAGAGATGGTCAAATGTGATCTTGGACTTTGAATTTCCCTATGAATTGAAAGAAGGAAGATTAGCCTTCCATAGATCTCAAAGAAGTATATGTTCTGACTCCTTTCATATTTCAAAAATGATTCACATTATGTTTGGTCGCTTAAATGTCTATTTATAGCAAAAATTGCATTTATGTGAAGATGCATGGTTGGATGCACAAAAACACCCATTTCATAATTATAAATGTCCATATAAGTGGATACACGATCATGTATCTTGTAGGTCATGATTAATTCTTTATTTTCTTTCATTTTCTTATCCGATCTTCAGCCTAATCTATCTATTTCTTGTTCTGCAAAGACAAATGAGTTTAAACATCAAAAAGATGGTTCAAAGAATGTGCTTTTAAATCATTTTGGCTTTTATGCTTCCAACTTGTAACTAAAATCAAATATGAACCAAAAAATGTCTTAAGCATTTTATAACATTAACTAGTAAGTGTTATGGAATAAATATATAATCAATTAAGCACACATCAAGTTCCCCCACACTTAGCTTTTGATAGTCCTATGATAAAACAACAAAATCAAAGTCACAAGCTAAAATAATTCCACATTTTCCATATTTTCGAATAATAGATAGTCATAAGAAAAGAGGAATAACCTTCAAACCCATGACAAAAACTAAACATTAAATGCCTTTACTTATGATCAATCAATTACCATCCAAAAATTTCACAACATTTCATACCTAACAGTTCTACATATCCCTATAAATGCCAACCATGCTTTGATACCAACGACCGTAACACCCCACTCCCATCTGACACATGCACGTGTACCCTTCAGACACATGTGCACATGCCTGATAGAAATGGTGTGTTAACCGTTTCACCTTCACTATATCACATGGCATTGTAAGTAAAACCATAAATAACACATTGTCTAAAAACCAAAATTTTCCTCATTTCATTTCTCAAACTATAATTTACATTTTAGCATTAACCATCATCCATATTTTACAATGTCGACCTAGAGTGTTTACAACTCAGTCTACATAATATGTTACATATATGAGGAAACTAAACAAAAATTAAAGCAAACTATTCCTTCAGTCCCAGCTGACCGACCTTTGTGCCATATCTGATCTCCATAAATTATGCAAAATCGCTTCTATCCAGTCTTAGAAACTAGGTCGTCACTCTCTCGAACCTGAAATTGTCAATGTTGCAATTTTGGTGAGTTTTGCGAACTCAATAGAGTAACCATCATTGATGGTCCACTCTTGTCATACAACACACAATAAATCATGTTATCATGTAATTCCAATCAACTTGATTTTTGTCAAGTAATAACACATAACATCTAATCACATTTTTCATATTTCAAAAACAAAAACAAAATTTAAACATTTCATCATTACATTACAATTTTGCAGAACATACACATTGAAAATTTATCACGTATTTCATACACAAATTTTTAAAACATTGCAATCATTAAATTTATTTAGATCATATATATATATATATGCAATGTTATGAGACTCAATTTCATTTATTTCATTGTTGTGAGTCTGTGTCTTTTTCACTGTCTTGTATCCGTTATGGATACTGGGCTCTTTCATACTGTCCCTTATCTTTTGAGGATACAGGGCTCTTTGTACACATCGAGCCTTAGGCTCTAATCACGAATGTCTTATAAACTCTTTTTCACTGGCAAAATCAGTCACAACTATCTTTATATTTCATACATTGGAATGAAATGCATTCCTCAATTTCAATCAATCGTCAGACTAGGTCCGGCATGAACTTTCAAGTTGAGAACCATGATGTCAATCTCATTCACATACAAGTAGCACTTTCAAACTCCTTGGATATTTTATGTCCGAAATTCAGTACACATTCATCAATACCAAATTCAATTCAGTAATAAACAAAACAAGTCAAGGTGAGATCATCTTAGGTTACTCACAATTACTCCCTTTTTGCTTATTGCCTTGAAGTTCCGGCAATATCTAGAAGCGGTCGCTCTACTTGCTCTTCTCTATACAATCAAAGACAATTTCATGTTACCACATTGTTCATGTAAATGAATGTGCATTTTTATAAATTTATCATGTAACATGCATGTTTAATGACATATGCTCGGGTATACTTCTATAATAAACCAATGTAAAGATCACTTGTACTCCAAATGTGTCAAAATTCATACAGTCATTAACTATTACAGTTTTTTTCTCAAAACCCACTTTTGGGTCAACCTTGCATGATCATTATGTCAAAGAAGATGGAGTTTTTAGACAACACTTCCTTCTAAACAATTGTTCCCCCTGTGCCTTAAGTTTCTAATGACTCTAAGATCATACAATTTGATTAATTATTCTATGAGTTATGCTCAAAATACTCTAGAGTGATTACATTTGACATTTGGCTAAGGCATGATCATGCATTCAAGTTACACAACTCATATCTCTCAATTCTAATATCCAAAAATTACAAACTGCTTTTTTAAAAAATTTTCAGACTTTTTTCCAATTTTTTTCGAATACCAATAGAAGATAAAAGAAGGTTGAATCAAACAAACATGCCACAATTTGGGAAAAATTGATAAGTGAATTATTGATTCGTGTTAAAACAAGAACAAGAGGAATAAACCTCACTATGGCTGACGACTCAATCAGAAGATAATAGTTCATCCTACAATAACCCTAATGAACCTATTTATACCTAGGTTTAATAATAAGTACTCGGGCTTTAACATGGGTTAGCTAAAAAAAAGGGTGTCTTAACTTAAAATAATTAAAAGGTCTAATGTATGGGCTTAATAGTCCAAGTCTTCAAGTCCTAACGATATCCAGTCCAAAGATTTGAGTTAGATGGATCAATTTGGGTTGGGATCTATAAAGCTTTCCTCCCATAGGCTTGGATTGTTCCATCCTCTCCAAAAGATAGCCCATATGTGCATGGAGAGCCTCCTTAAGTCTCTTGGCCTTAGCTCCGGTCATGGACCCAACAGGCATAGCTGGCTCTCCTCCTTTACCTCTGTCATCCATGCCCGTGCTCCTGCTAACATTATAGGTGGGAAAGAAGAAAAAGTTAACAACTTGGTTATGATGATCAGATGAGGGTTTTAAATAAAGGAAAGGCTCTTTTGTGCATTGTATATGAATGCTACCCTCGTTTAGTTACGGGATTAGTAAGTTCTGGTTGCTGAAACTTTTTCATTTTGAACCCAGGGGAGTGGTGTAAAAGCATATTTCTTTTGCTATAAAGTGGCTTTAAGTTGATTGGGTACTGCGAATAGCCGTATAGGGGCTAGTTAACGAGCAGTCAGAAATACAATTTTAAAGGTTAGTAATGATGTTATTTACATTAACTTTCTTCTCAGAATGCTGAAGATAATGAATACCCAGATAGAGTGGATCCTTCAATTAAGTTTGTTTTGACATCTCGAGATATAACAGCCACTGGTGCATTGACTACATTGCTATTGTTCAATAACGAGAAGGGATTCTCTGCAAAGAATATAGATTCCATTTGTAATGTTGGAAATTCATCAAAGAAAGGCCAGAGGAAAAGTGGTTATATTGGCGAAAAAGGTTCTTATAGTTGCCATATTATTTCTGTCAGTTATGCATGGTCAGGCTTTATCTGCTGTGTGTGGCAACAGTTGCTCTTGAAATTTTATGGCTTATGCTGAAGGAATATATCAGATTTTGTTCCATTTGAACTGGTTATTGCTTCAGGGGTTTTTCCTTAATGCATTTCTCCTATGGATAAACTAACAAGAAGAAATATTCTCCACTTTGATAGGACTAAAGTTTTATGGTATTGAGCATCAAGGAGAAAAATGTGCTTGGAGATCTTAAGAGTTGAGTTTACTTGCAATGATATAAAACAAAAAGATTGAAAAAAGGAAGTAATCATTCAAGTTGTATGCATGATTTTGTTATCTGTTTTGCTTTTTTCTCTTCCAATCAACCCTTCTTTTCCTAGTTCCTAGCAAGTACGGAGCAAATATTGCAAAATTTACTTGGAATCTTTATCTAAAAGTATTTGTTTATATTAAAATCCAAGAATAGGGTTCAAGAGTGTATTTCTGATCACAGCTCAACCTCACATATTCAGCAATGGTTATCAAATACGCTTCAGTGAAGAACCCTGTCCACACTGCGAGCTTAGTTACATAGTTCCTGAATGGATTGACTTAGATATAAAACAAATCTTTGGATCCAGACGCACCATTCCATATACAACAATAATCTTTCCTTTGAAGCCTGACAAGGTGAAACTTGTGACACAATAGCTGTCAAGCATTCATCCTGAAGTCCTTTTATTCCTAAAAAAGATAAAGAGCCTTTCTGTTAGAGAAGATCATGAAAATCCTAATCACAATTCCCTTGCTGCAATTGCAATTACAAAGAGACCAATTTTGTCATAAGGAAGAACATTGATGCACAGTCCTGCACACTCCATCTGTCTGCAAATGAAAACAATGATCACATAGAAAAAGAATGTAGCTACTTTATGTGGAAGAAGAGGTTTCCTGTCAAATAGGAAAATAAAATAGAAAGGAGAATGGAAGTGGAAGACTGGGTGATTACTCTGGCGTTTCCAAATGGGGATCGTCGTTATAGAGGCATGAGCTCTCCTGGTGTCTATTCATTTCTTGCAACAAAGATGATTACTAACTTCCCTTTCATAATTCAAGTAGATTTTATTTTAGTATCATCCTGGGAAACAATATGCTTGGACAGTATATGGAACCAAGGGATTCTGGATAGTGTGCCTTCAGCTTTTGTTAATGCAATAATTTCTTTAGTAAAAACAACTGAAGATGCTCCAGTTTCTAGTTTGCCACAAATGTTTAACTTCTTGCCAGTAAATAGCTCTCCCTATCCACAGTTGAATGCCCTAAGGAAGTCAATTAAAGAAAAGCTTGATGAATAAAATATTATTCCAATTGAGTCGTATATGGAACAGAAGTTCTTTTGTAAGCTGCGTGAAGTTCGAAGAATTATACCTGCTTTCTGGAGCGTATTACATCAGGCAAGGGAGCAGGGAGTAAGTTTGCATAATATTTCATCCTATGGTTGTTACATTCTGAATTCTTCATTTGACAAAGCTGAGTATAATGAAATACTGGATTTCTTTGGAGTGGAAAGAGTGAACATATAGTGGTATGCAAGTTGCATTGAGGGCTTCAACCATGTAGCAGGAGTTAA
>JAOTJB010326766.1:0-13751 GCA_027123815.1 Erythroxylum minutifolium | reverse complement strand
CAAAATGTTACTTTTATACTCATTTAATGGATTACACATGTCACCTTCTTATTTGTCATCACTAATGACTCATCACATACGTCATTTTCTTATTGGTCATCTCTAATGACTCATCAATCCACAAACATCGTGTAAAAAGATCAAATTGCCTTTAATGAGTACAAAAAGACCAAATTGTCCTTTAATGCATTTAATTCACCAACTAATCAAATTAAATCCTAAAAATATTTCACAACCATCTTATTATCAAATTAACTGTGAAATACTCTAGTTAGGGTCAATACTTATTGATTGGATGCTTTTAAAAATTTTGAATGGGCTTGAATTCATCAATAACCTTTATTTTCCAAAAAGGGCATTTTAGTTCAAATTACCCGAATTCTATTCGAACAACCTCTGTGATGACCCGTTTCAATTCCTAAAGACTCCAATCCTAATTTCGGAGCTTTTCATCATATTTTGAAATTATTTGGCACCTGTTTTCAGTGACTCAAAAGAATTTTTGGATTGAATCTGAAAATCACTTAATGTCACTGAAATCGTTCAAGTTTCATTCAAAAGTTTCACCTAAATCTTCAAAGCACATTTCAAGGCTTTCAAAGCTTGTTCGAACTCATTCTGTAGCTTTTTTGAGTTTTCAAAAATTTTCAAAAAAAATTCCGGTGAAGTCCAGAACCATCTTTGGTCTATCCGTGATCTTCGTTACAACTTCAATAATACATCTAAATACTTAAGTTACTCTAGTATACCATAAATAATGCATACTCCATAAAATGCATGTATAGTACATTACTCAGCACCATAATCGAAATAACATATTACAATTTTTTAATTGGTTATTGCATCAAGAAGTGTTTGGGCGTCTTATAAATAGATTTATGAGTTTTCTTTAAGCATTTACGCATCATTATATCATATTTGTGTAAGTGAGCCATTTTAAGTTATCAAAGTAAAGAAGTTAGATAATTTTGAGTTGTAATCCTTTATTGGGGTATTAGGTATTGTACTTGGGAGTGCTATAAGTAGTATTAAAGTTTCTCTTTGCTTAAGAAGATTGTAAAAAGTGTTTCTCTTCGACAAAAAAAATTGTACAAATGTATTAGCTATCTCCTTGTTAAATATTTGATGGAAATATTCAATATAATTGTATAATATCCGGTAGAATGTTTGAAAAGAGAGAAATTCATATAATAAAAGAACATGTTTCCAGTGTTAAAGGTAATGTTATTGTTAGTCCCTAATAATACCTAAAAGGGGGGTGAATTAGGTGTTAAAAAATTAATGAAATTTTATAATCAATATGAATAAGAATGAATAATTTGCCTAATATTAATCAATTAAATAATTGAATAATAATTTCAAGAGGATAGGAAAAAGAGAATGTAAATTAATTTATAGTAGTTTGACAAACATCCCTTATCTATGCCCACTCTTAATACTCTTCTTAAAATTCCTCTATAATTCTTCTTTTAAGGCGAAGAATACCATTTGCACAATTTTTTTTGTTAAAGAGAAACATTTTTTACAATCTTCTTCGAAACTTTAATACTGCTTAGAACACTACTAAATACAATACCCAGTACCCCAATAAAGGATTACCAACTCAAAATTATCTCACTTCTTCACTTTGATAACTCAAAATGGCTCATTTACACAAATATGATCTAATGATGCTCAAATGCTTGATAAAAACTTATAAATTTGTTTATAAGACACCCAAACACTTCTTGATGTAATAACCAATGAAAAAACACCTATTTATAGGGTTTTAGGACCCTTTCTAGCAGAAGTAGATATTGTTTAAACTTTCTTTTTGATGTAAAAGAGATTATTAAAGGTAAAATCTACATGCTCAAGGTCACCAATGCAAGCAACCCTAAGATTGAGCGAGGACAAGTGAAAGTGTATACCTATATACCTAAAAATATTTAAAAGGCACTTGATTATGAATACATATATACAAAATTATGTGGACATTGATGACCGTCCTCTGACCCTTACAAAGCGAAGAGCCTTGTGCACGGAGTACATTGACATTGATCTTATAGGTTTAAGTATAATATGATTACAGATTACAAAAAGGATTTCATCCATAAAATGTTATAGGAGCTCAATTCATTTTGTTCAAATAAAAGAATAAGACTTTAGAAAATTTGTAGATAAACTCTCCTTAGTTGTATACGATGTATGCATAGCTTTATAAAAGTATAATGACATTATAATTTCTAATAGAAATAATTGATATTGTTATCAGAAGACTCATGAGTTCCTATCCAAATTTCTACATTGTTTTTTCAAAATGAATATTCCATAAGCAATGCACACAGATACAAATTATTTTGCAGGTAAGTGTAGTGTCTTTTTATGGTTAGTTATTTAAATTAATTTCACTTCCAACTATAATAACCTTACATGACTTTACTACAACTCCCTGCTCAAGTATACCTATAAATTATATTAAAGATAGTGTATTATTGATTTGGAAGTTTACTAGCTCAAGAATTGGACAAGTATTTTCCTATAATCTTATTAATAAATAAAAAATAATGACATTGATCTTTTCAGTAGTTATGGAGACATACTAGCCTAAAGGTTATTGTGGGCAGTTGGCATTATATTAGGAAAGTTCAATCCCACACGCCAACTTTCGGTGGATTTCCAAACTATCATTAATTGTGTAATTGTGATTTTTTGGTGCCAACAAAGCCTTGGATGCTACACTGCACTGTTCCATCAGACCTGATGTAACCATCGTTCATAAGAAGAGACTGCACAGTGATTTCCATGACTTGTTTGTGCTTACAAGCGTTACAACTGAGAAAGATTGTTAACTCTAGGAAGAGGAAGAGAAGAAAAACTCTCGTTTGGCTTTTAGACTACCAAAAAAAATGAAAACAATCAATAAAATAGAAAAGTATAGCAAAGCAAACCTTTCCTAGTCGGTATTGTTTAAAATCTGACCTTTGATAACTTTACTATCCATATTCAAGAAGGTGTATACATAAAAAGGAGCCCAACAATTGAAATAAAAACAAGAAAAAAAGGTACATACAAGATTGTAACTATTCAATCAGTGATCAAATGCACATAAATGAAGAAGATTTAGTTTCCAAAAACTCAAAATTTTCCCATACCTATTCTTATAGTATAGAAGGAAAAATGATGGAGTAAATATGTAACAAGAGGATTAAGAAAAGAACAAATCACATGTTGAAATCATTGGAAAAACCAATTAAATAAGAGATTTACACCAAGTATTAAAAAGAATTGAAAATGTTGTAGGAGTTTGATTGAATAAGGAAACCTCTAAAAGATAAAATCAAAATTTTATTTGAAATAGAATTGAGAACTTATTGAATTAAGATAAGAAATTGGTAAGTTGTAAAAGTTTAATTAAAGAACAAGAAGTAAACAACTTCTTTCTGATTTTTTAACAAATACTTGACATGGCATACAAGTAACCTATTCTAATTCAAGAATAAGAAACAAACCAAATTTAATCCAAAATTTGAAAAATATCAAAATAGATCAAATTTATTGTTAAAAATAATTAATATAATGAAAGTTAATAAGTTATGTCCTCCTACTACTATTTATATGAAAAATAACACTATAACTTGAAGTTTACTTTAATAGAACTCTAAAATATGAAATTTATTTGAAATAGAAATCTAAAATATAAAGTTTACTTGAAATAGAACTGTGATGACTTTGGGCATTAGTTATTGGTCATTCTCAAAATAATTTTACACATTTGATGCCTTGTCAATGACATTCACTTTAAAGAACTTGAATTTAAGTTATGGTTAAAATATCCAAGGTTTTTTTTAAATAAAGGAATTCATCAAAGAAAATGAAATGTTAGAAGCATAAAAGATACCTCAAAGGAATGTCCTTATAATACTACTCAAAATCCACTACAACTTTTTACAAAACAACAGAGTATATGATTACATTTTGGATATAAGATTCTTTAAGAAGATAGGATAGGATTGTAAGTTTTAGTGATGTCCCTAAACAAAATCAGCTCCTTAGAGCCATACACCACTTTAGAAATTACCTCATCCAAAGTAGTGACTTTGCTCTTAAACTTTCTAAAGTTTCTTTCCTTCCGGATTGCTTGCACGCAGGTCCCCATAGTAATTATATATACTTGAAAAGTAATCCTTGGTAATTCAGAATAGTTTAAAAGCCATTGGATTGTTTGAGAGAATGAATTTCATATCAAGTTCCATAGGCTCAACCATTTCACCACATTCCAAACACTAGTTTCAAAGCTACATACAAAGAAGAGATGGTCACGAGTTTCATCATTTTCTAGACATAAATGATAGTTTCTACTTAGAGATAGGTAATTTAATCTATCTATTGTGCTTAATCTATTTTTAATGGTTACCCATAATAAAAAAGAGGTTTTAGGCAGTAAACACTTAATCCATACAATTTTGTGCCAGATTACTCCATGAGTTCTACTTCTAATTAAATCCTTACTAACCTCGCTAGTTAAAAGGTTAGCAGGTTTCCCTTTCTAAAAGAAACTATTTAATGAAGAGGGGTTAGGAGCAGTCTATTTTAAACTCCATCATCTCTTCAGGTAGTTGCCAATCACCTTGACAAATTAGTGAGCTTACTTTGGCCTCTAGGGAGAGATGTTGCCTAACACCAAGTGTTCCAGAGAGATAACTAAGTTGTCCATATCTAGACCAGTTATCAAACCATATAAATGTTTTTTCCTCATTTTCAATTTTGCATATCACTTTAGGTTTCTCTTAACTGAAGTAGTTAACAAGTGAACTAGGATAAGGTGGAGCTCTTATCAATAGTTTAAATACTCCTGACTTTAAGAAAACAGATATGCAACCACTTCAAAGCCCATCACAGTCTCTTTAGAATTAAAGCAAGATTGGTTGTTTTGATTAGATTGACACCTAATCCACCTTCTTCTTTAGGGGAATATATATGAGTCCATTTGACTTTCGTAACTCACCCTTCACCACTAGAATGACTTCAAAGAAACTTCCTCAACATTTCTCAAGGGACTTGATAAGGTTTTTGGATAAAAATATGTTAGAGCTCTAATATACATGGAGAGAGCAAAGTACTGGTTTGATTAACTGGAGTTTACCTATATACGATAAAGATATATTCACATAAATGGATAGTCTTCTTTGAACTTTCTCAAGTAAAGGAAGACGTTCATTAAAATTTAGCCTTCTTGTAAAGATTGGGAGCCCCAGGTACAGCATAAGAGGATATTTCCTTTACATTCCAATGATTATAAGACTCTATCTGAGTTGCTCCTTTACAGATCATGAAATGAATTTTATTAAGATTGATATCCAAACCAGAGATGTATTTAAAAACTTGCAGGGTATTCATTAAAGTTTGAACTGAACATGTGTGTGGCCTATAAAACAATAATAAATCATTAAAAAACACAAGTTTGTTAATTTAACTTTCCAGCATTTATAATGGAATCTAAATTAGTTTTCCTCTTAACATTTTGTCTTATGAGGAGGGTAAGAGATTCCATGCACAATATAAAGATGTAGGGGGATAAAGGGTCCCCCTACCTTAGACCTCTTGCACTTTTAATGATCTGTTAAGGGCTACCATTCACAAGAACACAATAAGATGTTAAGGTTATACATTATTTGATCAATCCAATGAAGACTCCAAGGAAACCAACCACTTCCAATAGCTTTAACAAGAATTCCTAGTTTACACTATCAAATGCTTTATTAAGATCCATTTTTATAATGATGAGTAGATTTACTTCTTGAGTACCCCTTTTTAACTCTTGTATTTTCAAAATATTATCCCCAATGTGTCTATTCTCCATAAAGGCTCCTTGGTTTTCATTAATCAAATAGATGATGGCAGCCTTTAATCTAACAGTTAGAATTTTATAAATGATCTTATAAAAGAAATTGGAGCAAACTGTAAGACTATAGTCCTAAAAAGAGGAGGGATTGGGTCCTTTAGGAACCAAGCAAAGAAATGCCTTCTTTATTTCTTATTTATTTCTTTTATTAGGATGCCTCTTGAAAAGAATTCATGAACTATTTTAATAATCTACCCTATCACTTCCCAGTACTTGTGATAAAAATATTCATTCAACACATCTGGACTAAATGTTTTTCATTCCATTCACCTTAACACTATATCCTCTATTTCTTTATCCTCTACAGGTCTAATTAACCTTTTTACCTCCTTAATTGAGACCCTTTTGGATATGAAATTGCCCAAATAGAATAGAGAAGTTAAAGGTGTATCTGCAATACCATACAAAGAAATGTAAAATTTGACAGGTTTTTGTTGAATAGCATGTTGGTCCTAGAGTAATATGCTATCATAGGACAAGAAGGAGCTTATTTTGTTTTGATTTCTTCTAGAAAGGACAAAATTGAAGAAGAAACTTGAGCATATATCACCTTCTTTCAGCCAGTTCACTCTAGATCTCTGTTTTATTAAAGAGTAATGATTGTTTATAATATGAAGAAACTTTGATAGAAGTAAATTCTTCTTAATAAGTTGTGATGGATCAATAGGGTTGGCTAAGAGTAGGAATTGCATAAAGATATGTTCATCTCTAGCAAAGTTCATAACTTCCTTGGTACTAAGGCCTTTTTCCACATTCATCAATTTAAGTTCCCCTTAATGGCCTTAAACTTCTAAATATAAAAGAACTATTTAGTACTAGGAATAGAGCAATCAATCCTCTTTCTACAAACTTCAAAGAAACCTCCCTCATTTGCTTTCTGAAATTGTTAAATCTGAATAGGAAATGTCTAACTATCTTCTGGAATAAATCTCCTACCAAGATTGGAGTGTGATCCAAGAAAAAGGATCCTTAAACTTGGCTATGCTCTCAGGGAATATATTTATCCAATTAGAGTTGACATAAGCTCTATCCATTTTTCCCCCTAATAAACTAGTTAGAGCTTTGATTTTTTATCCTACTGAATGTGTACCCTTAAAATTTCATATCAATCACTCCCAATTGATCATCACACTCCCTAAAATTCTCAGTGAAAATTTTTAAATTACAGTTCCTTTGAGCTTCAGATCTATAAAGAGTTGAATTAAAATCACCATAGATTATCCAAAGGCCATTGTAATTGCTACTAAAATCTTTGAGGTTACACCATAAACCATTCCTTTAATAAGGAAAGTTACTTATATAAATAAAAGAGGCACTGATCAGTTCTTTCTTATGAAGAAAAACTACCTTCAGGTGCATTACTTGGTCATTTGATCCCATATGATCCATCTCATTCCTGTTAGAGTTGTAATAGATTATGATTATACCATAAACATGATGGGAATGGTTAGACAAGATTTTCCATTGAGGTCCCAAAACTTCCTATTTTTTCAAATTTTATAACTTTATGTTTGCTTCTAGTAAACCCAAAACTTGAGGCCTTGCTCTCAAAACAAAATTTCTTAAAGCAAAAAGCCTGTTAGAGCGGTTTAATTATTTGACATTCCACATTAAAATCGGTATGTTATTTTTTATTACCTTGGGAGCTTCTACTCTTGCTCCTTTGTAACTTTATTCTTTCAACAGTTTGAAACAACTCCTTACCTCCATTAACTACACATGAACTTTCCTGGCAGTTAGGATTACATTTTTCCTCACCTCTCTTCACATTACTCTCATTCACCAGTATAGCAGGATCAACTTATATATCCCCTATATTTTTAGAGATTGCTTCACTTATAAAATTAGTTAACAAAAATTGGTTACTTCATTTTTTTGGTCAGTTCCCTCCTTCTCCTTAGCATCCCTTTTCTCCTCCAAATTCGTTAACTTATTATAATTTCCTATGATAGACTTCTTGCTAGTAGGCTTCTATACTTTGCCTTAAACTTTGTTTAGAGGTTTCCAATGATAAGAGATAACTACACTATCTTCAAAGAGTTTATTCCCATCCCCTAGCCTTATAAATAGGAATCTCATCTGGGAGGTCCTTTGATATGTTAGTACTCACACATATACAAGCATAGCCTATTCTTCTTTTCTTTGTATTATTTTCATCTAGACATAAGGTCTTATGTAACTTGTTAATGAGCTCAGTCTCTGAATAGTCCAGTACTCCAATGGGATATTATAGAAGTTAATCCATAGTGGGATGTTTTGTAGTTTAACTATTTCAAGGTTTAACCCTGGTTGCTAAGATTACAAAAATAAAGGTTGATGGCCAACATGCCATGGGTCCTCCTCCAAAATCTTGAGATCCACAGAACTTGAGGAGAATGAAAAGAGGATGAGGTTTCCTTTTAGAAGAACCTCACCAAGTGCCCAAATTTTCTAGAGATTGAAAGCCCATTAGTGTATGACAGGAAATAGGGGTCTTTGGTCAAAGAAAAAACTAACCAAGGTTTAATCCCAGCTACAAGCCCCTCTTTTAGAATTTTATATCAAGGCAAACTATCAACTTTCCATCGTACTCCTTAGGCAGGTTAAAAATAAGAGTAGACGCATGGTGATCTCCCGTAATTGCTTCCAACTCCTAGTCAGAGGCTAAGGAGTAAGGGCCAAAGGAGGAGGGGTAGCTTCATCAAGAGTTTGCTTAACATGTGAGAACAAAGAAGATGGTGGAAAGGGAAAGGATGAAAAATCCTTAGCAACTGTAGCATTAATAGACTATATAACAGAGGTTCAGCTCAGGAGCTATAAAGTAGCATATAATGGTAAGAAAATCCTTTTTTAATTAGAAGTTTGGAGAAACAATAACTAAAAATGGTAAAAGAATCCAATGGGAGAAAATAATAGATAATGAAAAGATTAAATTGCCCTTAACCAGCTTGAAAGAGAGAAAATGGATATATGTAGAGGGAAATAGCAAGCTACTAAAAACTAGAAATGGGGCAACTTAGAAGAGATTGAAAACAAAGAGAGCAAGGAGAGTAACATAGGAAACAATTGAAAGTGGATTGAGGCCAAGAAATCAAACAAGAGCAAGGTAGAAGCCATTTTGGAAGAATATGAAAAGGATAGAACATCTAAAGTCATTCTTGAGGGTAACAAGATTCCACTGGAAGTTTAACTATGGTTATATGGTGAACGAAAGTGATGGAAAGATAGTCTAATAAGAAGTAAGAAGATAAATGATGAAACTAAGTTGAGAAGGAAAACATCCAAGGTTAAAATTAAGTAAATAAAGTGAAATGTCAGCATCACTAGATATAAGATTGATATTCCCTATGCACAAAGGAAATTGTACAACATATGCATCATCATTGATCTTTCTTTTGATCTTGAATGGTCTATATTTTCTTGACTTTAATTTATGTTATTTCTCAATAATTACATTCTTTCTCAAGAATACCATAACCTTATCTCAAAATTCAAATACTTGAACTTTTTTATGCTAGTCAACATTAGCCTTATTATTTGCAATTACTCTTTGAAGCTTATCTTTCACCTTTAATTGAATTTATTTTGCCTTTTTGGCTAACTTTTCAGCACTCACATTCAAATTAGTAACTTTAGAAAACTTAATAAGATCAACAATGTGATTAGGTACATTGGTACGTACTACAAAAAATAGATCACAACTAATAAAATGATGGATAGTATTATTATAAGCAAATTAAGCTTAGACAATAAGACAATCCCAATTCTTTAGCTTTTCATGACATAAACATTTCACAAATTACCAAATGTTCTATCTACCATTTGCATCTTCCCATCAGTTTGCATATGAGCGGTGCTACTATATTTAAGAGAAAAATTAAACATACCCTATAAAGTTCTTTAAAAATAACCCAAGAACTTGATCTATTTACCATTTGCATTTTCCCATCAGTTTGCATATGAGTGGTGCTAACCCAAGAACTTGGTATCATGGTTAGATGTAATGGATTTTACAATGTTTAGAATTTCACCACTTCTCTAAAGAATAGTCTTACAACTAAAGTAGTATTTGATATCTTCTTACAAGGTAAAAAAAGTACCATCTTTAAAAACCTGTCAAACATAATAAAAAAATCCATTTCTCTTTTTTATCTTCCTAACATAATTTCTATAGAAAGATCATCTAAAATATTATTAGAAACAAGTAAAGAAATGTATAAACTGGCATTAGAAACATGTTCCTTATAATTTTGACAAGTTTGGCACCTTGAAGTAATATAAATCACATCTTTCCTCAATTTATGCCAAAAATATCTCTTGTTGACCTCTTTAAGATATTTTTCATTACTAAGGTGACTAGCTAATCTCCCACTATGCAAATATCTAATCATCTTGTCCCTTAATGAAATACATAGAAGGTAAAGTTGATTACCCTTTATAAGGAAACCATTAAGAAAATAATAATTCTAATGTGATTTCTTAACCAAACATATTTGTGACACATCCCTGAAGTCAACATCATCCATATATAATTCTTTTAAATGATAATTTCTACACTTTAAGTTCTTAACCGTAACCAACCCAATACATTGACTACCATAGTACTTTTCCCACTTTATGTATAAGTTTACAAGGAAATTTATCAATTAAGGCTAAACATCTAGCATGCATTTTAGTTCTTAACCATTTTTAGCTTCCCATATATTTTAAGGCTTGATGAATATCGTAAAGAGAAAATTCCTTTCCAATCAAATATTGTTCCTATGTTTTTAAACCCCACACAATAGTATAGAATTCTTTATAGTAGGTAGTTTATTTTTGTCAAGCATCACTTAACTTTTCACTAAAGTAAGCTATTAACCCCTTTTTTGGGATAAAATAACACCAATTCCAACTCCACCAAATCACACTCCACCTCAAACAATTTTTTGAAATTAGGTAATGATAAAACATAAGCAATACGCAATTTTTCTTTAAGAGGAAAACTTTGTCTTGTTCCTCCTACCATATAAATTTAACCTTTTTCAAGCACTCAATTATAGGAGTCAAATTAATACTAAAGCTTAAACCTTATATAGAATGTTGCTAATCCATGAAAGTTCTCACATCCCTAACATTCTTAAGTGTAGGCCATTCCCTAATAGCTTTTACTTAATCTTCATCCACCTTAACACCGTTTTTTCCCACAATGAACTTAAGATATAACAAATTTTTAGTTATAAATGTTCACTTTTAAAACAAGAATATAATTTATTATCCCTTAATGCCTCAAACACCCTTTTAAGATGCTCAACATGCACATTAATATATTTTATATGGATTAGAATATCATCAAAATAAACCCCAACAAATTCACCTATGGAAGATTGTAGCACTTAATTCATAAGGTGCATGAAGCTACTTAATGCATTGGTCAACCAGAAAGGCATAGCTAATCATTTACATAATCCATCCCTTATCTTAAATGCATTTTTCATTCATCCTAAGCTTTATCCTTATTTGGTGATAACTAATCCTAAGGTTAATTGTTGGAGAAAATACATGTTCCATTCAACTAATCCAACATATCTTCTAATATTGACATATGAAACTTAAATCTAATAGTAATTTTACCAATTACCCTACTATCAATACACACCACCCAACTAACATCTTTCTTTGGCGCAAACAAAATAAGAATAACACATGGAATCATGCTCTCCCTAATATAACTCTTCTTAATTAATTCTTCTACCTTCTCCTTTAATATCTAATTTTAATTTAGACTCATATGGTATTGAGGTAGGTTAGTGAAACGAGCCCTAGGAACAAGGTCGATGTGGTGTAGGATATCACACGTAGGAGGTAATTCATTAGGCAAATCATCATGACTATATTCCTAAACTCTTATAAGATAGTTTAAACTTCTAAGAAAATTTTATCTTTCTTGTTTTCTCTCACCTCTTCCCCTTTTATAATTAATAAATGTACCTCCCATGTTTCTTTTATCTCAGTCTTCATTTTTTAATTATTTTCTACTTGTAATAAAGGCTTTTTACTCTCCTATATGGTTTCACACTCATTTCCCGACTTATAGATACTAAAGTATATTTCACCTCATCTTTCATAAATTGGTAAATATTTTTTTCTACCCAAATGCATTGCATTAATGTTATATTCCTATGGTCTACCTAAAAATATTTGACATACATCCATATCACCAATATCATAATAATTCTCACTACAATATTTACCAATTGAGAATGATACCTTAAGATGTTTATTAAGAAAGGTTTCTCTAACCTTTTTAATCCACCCAATGCTATCAAGATTGGGATGTGGCTGAGAAGTCAACTTTTATTTCTTCATTTTTGCATTGCTTATAGTATTTTCTTAGCTACCTCCATCAATAATTAACTCATGTGAGCTCTATACACCTTGTGTGAACAAGCTTATGCCTCTAAAAATCCTCTTCCTCTTGTTGCTCCTAATCATCTCCTTCAAGTGGACATATTTTCTCCTTCTCATCATCTTTATATTACTTTATCATATTTATCACTTTCTTATTTGTAATCATAATTATAACTAGTTCATTGCATCTATAACACTTAGGTGACATTTTCTTAACATTAGAATTGGTGGATTTTGAGGCTATTAAAGTTGGCTTGATTGAACTTTCATCATTAATGTTGCTTTTCCCATCACTAACACATGTAAGGACTGCATCCACTAACTCTTTTCCTTTGTTAAAAGAAGCCTTTTTTATTTTTATACCATTTGAACTCCCTTGGCTTCTTATTAAGCATAAATTCCACATTTATAACCAAATTCCTAGCATCTTGAATTGTTAGTAACACTTGGCTCCCAATCTTATTCCTTATACTTAGCGTTAATCCTCTCAAGTACATTAAAAATTGTTAGAGTTGGGTTTCAAACAATTGATAGCAAGCTACCAGTATTAAAACCAATGATATATTGATAAAGACTCCTATTTTCCTGGTGGCATTATTTGTAATCATTAAAGATATATTATTCATAATATGATAGTAGAAATCTTCCCACCAATAATTGTTTAATCCTTCTCCATAAAGAAACATGATTCATGTCGTCTCTTTTCTTAGTCTTCTTAAACTGATTCCGTCATACTAACACTCCACCTTTTAATCTACAAACTACCAACTTGCCTTTTCTCACCTCATGAAACTCAATATAGTCAAAGAAGCATTCTACCTTTACTAACCAATCTAAAAATGCCTCTATATCTGAATCTCCACTACAGGATGGGATATCGACCTTTAATTTGTACTCATATTCTCCTCTACCATGTCTCTAAACAATAACTTCTTCCTTATCTCTAGAACTATTGTTATAATCCTACAGTGCAAGATTTTGAATTTGAGGAAGTCTTGTAGGACATCTTCCTTATCAACTTAATCCTTAATCTTCCTTGTCAACTTAATCCCTAATTCTACAATTATTATCACCTTAGAGCAACGTTTGTAACTAATCCCTCATCTTAACCAAATGTTGTTCCATTATCGTGATTTAACTCTCTTTATTCTTCAATTTCACTCCAAACTTTGAGTAAACTACAAAATTCTTTATTGGTGATACTAAATTTTGTTAAAAGAGCAAGATTTGTATTTTTAAAGCTTTGATGACTCCAGACATAATGTGAAAGCAACCTATTCTAATCCAAGAATAGAAAATACACAAAATTTACTCCAAATTTTGAAGAAAATCTCAAAAGAGATCAAATTTATTGGTAAAAATTTTGAAGATGATGAAAGCTAACAAGTTTTACTATCTCACAACTATTCATGATGAAAAATAAAACCTCAAAATGAATTTTACTTGAAATAGAACTAAATAAAATAAGGTTTGTTTAAAATAGAACACTAAAACATGA
>JAOTJB010326742.1:0-13752 GCA_027123815.1 Erythroxylum minutifolium | reverse complement strand
CAAAATTCACTTATATACTATGCATGTGCATATATGAATGCATGCATATGTCACTGTACACTTATACACTCCTATTCGTGGCAATAGGTGAGGGGATGTTACAATAAGACCTAAATCCATTTGATCTAACTGTATAAGTAGTGGGTACATAATAACTGTAGCATCCTTCCTGTTATCATCTAAAGGGTCAAAAGGCATACCATCATCATAGACATCGTATTTTAGAAACTTAGTTGTTTATGATTTCACTATTTTGGCCCTCCTTCTTTACAATAAAATCTATAGCTTTACGAGTGGTTGAGATGTCTTACTAAATATCAATAAGCGAAACAAGCATGTAATTTTTCTTTATAAGGATTATACTACCTCAACTGGGTAGCCTCGTACATGAATGTGTGCAAGGCTGAGTTTCCACACTTCTAGATAATCAGGTAAATTAGTCCTGTTTTGTATTGAATAATTTATGTCCTTTAGCGTGCAGTTATGTCTTTCAGCAATACATCATTTGCTCAAGACTACCCAACATAGTGAACTTAGTCACTATTCCAACCACTATTTGGCAAACGAATCTTTTCATGTCTTGAAACACCATGTTTGCCATGATATTCTCCTCCACGGTCAGATCTGACTCTCTAGATGGATTTTTCAAATTAGTTCTCAACCTTTAGTCTTTAAGCAAAACACATAAACCGTAATGGGAATAATCATCAAAAAATGTCAGAATACATTTATAATTGCAAAATGCTACTGTATAAGATCTTTTTATGTCCATATGTATTATTCCCAATAAGCCAAAAACACAAGTTAACTTCTTTATCCTTATTTTATTCACCTTACCCCTACAACAGTCAACACATGTTTCCAAATCATCATAATCTAGAATTGAGAGAATGCTTTCCTTAATCAATCCCTTAACCCTAGCTCTAGAAATGCAGCTTAGACTTTTATGCCACACCATGTGTGACTTATCATTCATCAAGGTTCTTCTTTCCATGACTTGTTTGGCAAGATATGAAAAAGCATATACCTAATTTAGGGTAAGACACATTCTATACAAACCATATGACAAGAAAGTTGTACTGTTATGTTTTGCTTTAAACAACAACTATATAACAGAAACATTAAACACAAAACGTTAACCTTCTTTATCCAACATTGATACAAATATCACATATAAAATGTGTCGTGTAAAACCAAAATAAACCTTGTAGCAAGGTTCAGTACATACATCCCTTATAGATATTACATCCTCTTCTTCATTTTTGTCACCCACCAGTTTCTCCTTTCCTTTATTTGGTTATATATTGGATATGAATCCCTACATTGTAGAAGCACTATGATCAGATGTTCCACTTTATAGCCACCAAGTAATTAATGTGACTATTGTAAATTAGATTCATAAATTGATAAGCTAAAGAGTTACCTGATGGTCTCAGTCTTCAGTTCTGGGCCTTATACTACTAACTTCTTTATGTCTGCAAGACCTTTACTAGCACTTAATTAACTAGCGTTAGTATATAGAGAAGATTTAAACTTTCTATCTTTGATCTTAGTGGTTTTTATCCTTTCATTCCCTTAAGTAGCTTCGAGGGCTGTAGGAGTAGCAATCTTGATTTTCTCCTCCTCAGCAACATAATGAGCAATCAAAGCATTGAAGTCCCATTCCTCATCCAACAAGTAATATGTCGTCACCAGATTACTAAACTCTGGAGGGAGTGTGTTTAGAGTCTGGTGAACTATAAAGACATTAGAAAGAGAAATGTTTAGCATCTTCAATCTACTGTGTAGATAGATCATTTTTGATATGTACTACATCACTCCTCTTTCTCTCATATACCTCATGGAGAATAATTCTTTCATCAACGCTCTTATCTTAACATTATATGAAACGTCTACCTTTGGGAGACATTACTGAGAAATTCCTTTGTGATATCTGTGTCCAAAAGTCTACCAAGCAGATGATCAGGTATGGATCTCTTAATGGTCATCAAGCATAATCTATTAAACCAATCCCAGGTTGCATAAGCTGCTTTATGAGCTGTCGAGCTCATGGAAGTAGGTAGAGATGGCCTTTCCTCACATATGGCCATATCGATTTCAACTATCTCCATTGCATTTGATACATCCTCTATCTACTTTTTCATATTGAAACCAGTCAAGGTTTCAGTGGTGAATTAACAGAAAAGGTCACTTAAAAATGCTAATATTATATTCAACACAAATGTAGGATAACAACGATACTCAAAGCCATTAAATCGTATCTGTACCGAGAATCCTATCACACATATTATGAAATATCTATGGGTTGAATACATAATATATGCAACTAGATCTCCATATAAAGTGATCAAAGTACAAACCATCAACTCTTATGATACTACCATATATGAGCGAATAGATCATTCAAGCAACAACTTTCCTCCATTTAATGCTTTTATGCACATCTCAAAATCTCATATAAGGCCAACACCTGTGGGTAGAATAACAAAACATGAGACTAGAGACATCCTCCAACATGTAAGTAAAACAATTCAAAATACTAAGTCGAAAGGCCACTGTGGTGACTATATCCTCATCAGTACCCAAAAAGTCCACAAACACAAAAGATACATCTTTATGTTATCCTCAAATTATTTATGGGCATATGGTATGTGATAATGTAGCATCAATAAATGCAAAACCTGAATGCACAGTCTTATTGTCACACACTATTGCTAAAGACATTCTCTGAAAACTTTATTTGAGACTTTCGTACTAAAAAAGTCTCGTTAGAGTTGCTATCGTGCATCATCAAACACTGAACCGACCATCTGAGACACGAGAGCCTCATGTATCTCCCTTATGGCAAGTTTGTTGCACAAAAATTCACTAAAAAATGCTTTAGAATGTCTTAATTCCTTTTCCCAAATGACTATCATGTAATCCCGAACACTGAACATAAGAATCGAGACATGAAAACTTAAAGTATCTCCCTTATGTAATGCCCAAAGTATGAAAATTTTCTTCAAATTGGCTTCAGAACACTTTAATTCCTTTTCTAGAGTTAAACTTTAATTTATTACTAATGTAATAAATCCATAAAATGGCAAAAAACTCACTTTATAAATTTCTAGGACCTAGGAACTAACCCAAACCACCCCAAGGCATCCTTACGAGAAATCTAAAATTTTTGTTTTTTAATTTACTATAGATTAAAGTCAATGACGATTTCGACAGTTGACGTCACTATGATGTCAATGAGGGATGAGTCTGGCGCATATTGTGCACGTGCGTCGACACACAGATGTGACCATCAATGCTGGCGTGTGTAACACACACGTCAGGTCAGTATTTTGTGTTGCACGTACCAAACACTTTGCTTGTCCCCCACTACTGTTCATCTGTTGGATTGACGGTGATTCACTCCCTCACTAAAAAATGACAAATTTTGGTGAGTTTTAGGGTCAAATTTTCTAACTTTGAGGCTCATTTTTGACCTATTTTTCAAGGCTAAACATATTTATATAAATTTTATGCAATAATAAGCAAGGAAAAATCAAAAAACCAGAAGTTAAATCTTTAAGAACCTTACAGAGAAAAACCAAAAATCTTTGTTTTTAACTACCCGATCACAACACCGCTCTGATACGATGTGTAACATGTAATGAGACCTTACTTACGTATCTTGAATCGAATGTGAAAGGGAAATAAACAAAGAAATGAGGAAAATACTTGATTTCAGTTCCATAAATTTGAGCAAGCTTTCTGAGGATGTAACTAGCGTTAGTCCACAATCTCCTTCATGAGAACTGCTTACTGGGACACAGTGAAGCCTTTCTACAGTTTTCTCAAAACGTAAGCTGTCTTAACTAGTCAGAGAATTCTTATGCTTACAAATGACATGAGCAACTACAAAAGATCTTAAACTTTATATATAGCATCCATATCGGGCTTCCCCATCACTGGCCTAATATGGGTCCAGTTCATACTAATTGGGATATATTTTCTTCCTGAACTTTGACCCATTGACTTAGATCATTTGTTGGGCCACATTATTATCTTTATCTAGATCAAATTACGTAACTTAACAGATAAGTAATTGAAAAACTGAAAAATGCAATTAAATGTTGTCCAACTTAATAGAAAATGTCAAAGAAATATCCGACAGTAAGACCATTCTACTTAGTAGAGAATCTTACACCATAAACAAGGATTCTTATTTGTAAAATAGCACAAGTATATTTCCAAGCATCTATTTAAGATCTTCGTTTGAGAATCCATTTGAGGATGATAAGAGTTAATCTCAGTCCTTATTATTCACTGTCACCCTCGGAAACCCATGAAGTTTCCCAATTTCTTGTGAAAAAATAGTTGTCAATTGTGGAGTTGTGACTTCTATAGAAAGAGCTACAAAATGAGCATATTTTGATAGTCGATTGACTACCACCCATATAGAGGTTTTACCATAGGAAGGTGGAGAATGAGTGATGAAATCCATATCTTGCCAAATATGAAAGGGAATTAGAAGGGGCTAAAGTAAAACTATTTGTTTAGTTCTAAAGTTCTTTGACGTCTTCACAAATCTAACAGTTCTCCACTAATTTCCTCTTTCCATTCCAAAAAAAATTTATAGATAACCCAGCTAAGGTCTTTGCAACTCTAGTATGTCCACCTATAAAGGATTTCATGAGAGTCTTGTAGTACGTTGAATGAGAATAACTATCCTCTAACACTTCAAAATCATCCCATCGACAATAGTAAAGTTGAGGTAATTAGTAGGTTGCTCTTGGATCTTTTTCCATTAGGATCCTAAACATAATATTTCCTAAGCTATTCCAAAAAGGAAAATTTTGATCCATAGAAAGCTAAATAAGAAGCACCAACACCCAAGAACTGAGATAATGCATATGCGACTCAGTGTTGGCTACCACGTTTGTAGAGTATCATATATTGATACCCCAATAGTTTGACCAGCCATTTTATTACACAA
Organism: Erythroxylum minutifolium; assembly: GCA_027123815.1. NCBI lineage: Eukaryota > Viridiplantae > Streptophyta > Magnoliopsida > Malpighiales > Erythroxylaceae > Erythroxylum > Erythroxylum minutifolium. Next base: position 8,783 of record JAOTJB010326742.1, on the reverse strand, counting down.
GTTTACAAATAGTTTAGTTCGTAAGGCTACCAAAATTTTGTTGATTTGTATAAATTATAAAAGGTCTACCAAGAAGGTATTGACGCTATTTTAAGACCGATTCAGTGATCGCAAACATCTCCGTTGTGTATATTGAAACAACTAGCATATGAGGGTTAAGGTTCTTATTGGGACAAAATTGCACTAATAAGAGTAAAAGAAGCTTCAATCTCCAATATAACAGGTTGTGAAAAATTGGGCAAGGCAGGCACATGTGCGGATGTGAGTTTTTGTTTCAATTGCTTGAAAGCTTGTATCGCCTCTTCTATATAAGTGAACTGATCTTTTTTTAACATATCAGTAAGTGGGGTTATAAGAGATTCATAATGCTGAACAAACATGCTAAGCAAACATTTGATGATAACCTATGAGGCTAAGAAGATCTTGAAACTCCTTTAATGCTTTTGGAGGGGGCCAAGCCACTATTTCCTCAATTTTACAAGGTTAACTTCCACTCTATTGACATTAATAATATGGCCCAAGTAATTTATGGATGGGCGAGCAAATGAACATTGAGATAACTTATCATAGAACTATTTACTAACCAAAAAAGATAGAATCTACCTCGAGATTCTCAACATGGTCTGAGATTGATTTGTTGTAAACGAGTATGCCATTAAAGAAGATCAATACGAAGCGATGAAATAGGGGGTAGAACAGGGTATTCATCGCAACCTAAAAAGTTAAGGGTGTATTGGTCAGGTCGAATGGTATGACTAGAAACTGCCACCAAATGTGCAAAAAGTTATCTTATGAATTTCTTCTTTGACCACTCGAGTTTGATGATAGTTGGCTCATAAGTCAATTTTAGAGAAAACAAAGGAGCCATATAACTTGTGAAATAATTCATCAATTGTCAGAATGGGAAAATGGTCATGAGTAGTAGCTACATTCAGGGCTCGATAATCCATCTAAAATCTTAGGAGTCATCTTTCTTTTTTAACTAGCAGCATTAGCAAAAAAAATGGAATATTACTTTGCCTGATGATTACCTCATGTATAATATCCCAGGTTAGATCTTCTATTTCCTTTTTTAATATAAGGATATAAATAAGGCTTCACATTGACCGGTGTTGTTCTAGGGAGGAGATGAATACAATGATTGCAGGAATGTGGAGGTGGTAGACCTCATGGTAGCTTAAAGACTGCAGTAAACCATTGAACTACTGAGTGAATAAGAGGTGGTCTCATAAAAAAAATAGAGTCGTGATCTTAGGCTGCTTTCGTGAGAGAGAGCAAATCATCTGAGACAATAGCTTCAGTTTAGGACAAATAACAAAATTAAGCTAATAATAAAGGTGTGGGATGTTGTGGTTCATAATCTAATAAATTAATAAGCTCTGCCTGATAGATAAAGTTCATGATCAAGCTTGTAAAATCCATGAGAATGGGACCCAAATGAGATAACCATTGAACACCAAGGATGATAATGACACCATAGATATAACAACAAAGCAACCAAGTTCTTACTCTATGTGGCTTGTTACATGTTTGATACGTATCACTGTTTCACACTGCCACTTGTCACAATTTAATTGATCTATTTATTTTTCTTTTTTAATCCAAAAATACCCCAAATTTTTAGAAAATTTTCCCAAAATTCATCAAAATTTTGAAATAATCTAAATTTTTTCCAAATAAATTTTTAGCTCAAATAATTCACAATTCACATTCTAATTGCATTTTTAACAATTAATAATACCTGAAAATGTCAATGAATGAATGTACAAATGATTGTAATGTACAAGATCAATAATATCTTGTATGTGTATGCCACATTATGCATAAACATGAGTTATGCTTCCTAAGTTCTCATTAATCTCTAATAATCACCATTTTGACCCTAATTCAAGTGATAGGATGTTACAATTCTCCCTTCATAATAAAAATTTCGTCCTCAAAATTCTTACCTGATAATTCGAATAGGTGGGGATACTGTCGCCTCATATGATCCTCAGTTCCCATGTTGCTTCCTCAATTGAGTGATTTCTCCAACAAACTTTCACTATCGAAATTGCTTTGTTTCTTAACTGCTTTGTCTTATAACCCACTATCTTGATCGGCTTCTCAATATAACTCAAGTTACTATCAATCTCAATATCTTGAGCCAGTAATACATGAGTAGGATCAGATTTATATCTTCTTAACATACTCACATGAAACATATTATGCAATTCAGACATCTCATTAGCCAAAGCTAATTTATATGCTAAACGTCCAATTCTCTCAAGAATCTCATAAGGATCAATGTATCTCGGGCTCAACTTGCCCTTTTTGCCAAATCTCAGTACACCACACCAAGGCGACACTTTCAAAAACACTCTATCTCTAACATTGTAATCCACATCCTTTCTATACTGATCCACATAGCTTTTCTGTCTATCCTACGTCGCTTTTATTCGACTCCTAATTAATTTCACCTTCTCTACAGTATCTTGTATCAGTTCTAGACCCTTAATCATTCTCAAACCTTCCTCATCCCAGTATAGAAGTGATCGACACTTCCTACCATACAACGCCTCATATAGTGCCATCCCAATACTACTGTGATAATGATTGTTATATACAAACTCAATCAATGCTATGTATTGATCCCAAGCTCCTTGAAACTCCAATACACATGACCTAAGCATATCCTCAACAGTCTTCATAGTTCTCTCACTCTGTCTGTCCATCTGAGGATGAAGTGCTATATTGAATGCTCATAGCTTACTGTAAGCTCTTCTAGAATCTTAAGTAAATCTGAGATTCCTGTTTGATACAATAGACACTGGAACCCAATGTAGTCTCACAATCTCAGTCACATATCTCCGAGCCAACTGGTCTAATGTATTGCTCTCATGTACTGGTATGAAATGGACCGACTTAGTTAATCGTTCCACCACAACCCAAATTGCATCAATCTGCCTCGAAGTCTTAGGCAATCCCATTATAAAATCTATAGTAATTTGTTCCGATTTCCACTCTGGAATAGGTAACAGATGCAATTTTCCAACTGGGGCTTGATGCTTAGCCTTAACCTATTGGCATGTTATACATTTAGAAACAAACTCTGCTACTTGCACTTTCATTCTAGGCCACTAGAAATGTTGTTTCAGTTTGTTATACATCTTGGTAGTACCAGATGCATAGCATAAACGACCACATGAGCTTCTTCTACAATTTCCTTCCTCAGATCATCAACATTAGGCACACATAGTCTCTACTTTAGTCACAATGTATCATTTCTAAATTCAAACTCAGAATCTGTATTCTTCTTAACTTTCTCAATCAATTTCACCATTTTAGGATCTTTACTCTGTACTCTTCTAATCCGATAATACAACATTGGCCTCAATTTCAATGTAGTTGTCAATGCTTCATTATGCTCTAGATTCAACTCTACATTCAAAGATGTCAACTGAATCAGGCTTAGTAACTTGAATAATTAAATTTGAGCTATAATGGTATTCAACTTTCTGCTCAAAGCATCATCCACTACATTAACCTTCCCCGGATGATACTCAATTGTGTAATCATAGTCTTTCAGTAACTCTATCCATCTTCTCTATCTCATGTTTAGCTCTTTCTGGCTTAACAGATACTTCATGCTCTTATTGTTAGTGTATATCTGAAATGTCTCATCATATAAGTAATGTCTCCAAATCTTTAGAGAAAAAACTACTGCTGCAAGTTCTAAATTATGTACCAAGTAATTCATGTTGTGAGACCTTAATCGTCTCGATGCATAGGCTATCACCTTGCCATGCTGCATCAATACACATCCCAGTCCCTGATGCGATGCATCATTGTATACCACATATCCACCAGATCCTGATGGAATAGTCAACACCGGCGCTGTAGTTAACTGATGTTTCAACTCTTTAAAACTTCTCTGGCACTCATCATTCCATCTAAATGCCACATTCTTCCTCAAAAGTTTAGTCAGAGGGGTTGAGATTAAAGAAAACCCCTTGATAAACCTGCGGTAATAACCAGCTAATTCGAAGGAAACTCCAAATCTTTGCTACATTCTTCGATGTCTCCCATCTCATTACTACTTTAATTTTTATTAGATCCACCTGAATACCATGCCTCGTTACTATGTGACCCAGAAATGCCACTTAATTTAGCCAAAATTCACATTTACTGAATTTGGCATACAGTTGTTTTTCTCTTATAGTCTGTAAAATTATTCTCAAATGCTCAACGTGTTCTTCATTGCTTCTAGAATACACCAGAATGTCATCAATGAACACAATTACAAACTGGTCTTAGTAGGGCTGAAATACCTTATTCATCAATGCCATGAATGCAGCTGGGGCATTAGTCAACTCAAATGGCATAACTAAGAATTCAAAATGTCCATACTTGCATCTGAAAGAACTTTTTAGTACATCAGACTCTGCTATCTTTAGCTGATAATACCCAAATCTCAAATCAAGCTTAGTGAATACTCGAGCTCCTTGCAATTGATCAAAGTCATCGATTCTAGGCAACGAGTATTTATTCTTTACTGTAACCCGATTAAGTTGCCTGTAATCAATGCACAACCTCAAAGTACCGTCCTTCTTCTTCAGAAACAACACTAGAGCACCCCAAAGTGAAACACTAGGCCTAATGAACCCCTTCTCGAGCAACTCCTACAACTGAACTTTTAACTCCTTTAGTTCCATAGGTGCATCCTATATAGAGGAATGGATATAGGATCAGTACCTGGAACTAAGTCAATTGTGAACTCCGTTTCCCAATTTGGAGTCAAACCAGGTAATTCAATGGGAAACACGTCCAGGAACTCCTTAACCATAGGAATATCCTGTACACTCTGTTTAGCTCGAGTATCAATCACATGTGCTAGATAGGCCTCACATCCATCATATATTAACTTCAAAGCACTAATAAATGAAATCAGTTTGGTTGGCACTGCTTGACTAATGCTTCTGAATACTACTCTTGGTTGATCAGGAGACTCTAAAATCACTTCCTTAGTATAGCAGTTCATGATGGCCCTATGAGCAGTGAGCCAATCCATACCTAAGATAACATCTATCTCCTTCATCTGTAAAACAATAACAATCAAATCTACTGCCAACTCTGCCTGGTCAATTCGAATTAGACACTTCTTACAGACCTCCCCTATCACTATAGTACTACCAATTGGTGCACTCACCACTAATCCATATCTCAATAATTCTCTATCACAATGCAATCTGGATGCCACGTGTGCTATGATAAATGAATACATAGATCCAGGATCTAGCAATGCATAAACCTCAAAAGTAAATATTGATAACAAACCTGCGACGACATTTGGAGAATCCTGAGCCTCCTATCTTGTCATGGCATAAACTCTGGCTTGAGACTGTGGTTGATTGCCCCGCACCTCAGTCCTCCTAGTAACAATCCTAGACATCATTCTTCCTCTGCCATGACCTCTCTGTCCAGTCCTACAGGCTCGGCTCTGCTGAATTGTGGGTTTTGTTACTCTATTCCCACTCCCACCAGACTGTGCTCCAGACATCAATGTACAATCTCTGATTTGATGATCATGGGGCCAAAACGAAGGCAGGCTCTTGTCAATCTCCAGCATACACCATTATGCTTATTCCTACAATACTGATAAGCTGGCAACTGAACCGATATTGTATCTCTATTGTTCCCAATTTGAGTAAAACCACCCCTCTATTTGAATCTTGACTGTCTAGATCCAATTGGTGGTCTGAATGTTCAGGTCTTACATTTACTGAACCTCTTAATAGAACCACCCTGAGACTCATTGGGCCTCTTCTGACCAGTTTCTGATCTCTGTTCAGACTGATTGTCCCTCAATAATTGTTCCATTTAGATCGAGGCTGCTTTGAGGTCAATGAAACTGCTCAGGTTAGTAAGAGCTAGCCTCGTCCGAATCTCCATATTCAGGCCATCTTCAAATCTTCTGCATTTATCTACCTCAGTAGGAACTAAGATAGAAGCATACCTCATCAGCTTATTAAATCTGATCTCATAATCTGCTACAGACATTCACCCTGTTTCAGATCTATGAACTCCTTCATCTTCCTATCCATGTATACCTGGGGCATATAATTTTCTCAAAAAGCACTCAGAAAGTCCCCCTAAGTCAAAGTGCATAGCCTGGTGGTACTGTCGGGAACAATCATCCACCACTGATAAGCCGGGCTTTGTAGCAAAGAAATGGCATAGTCAAATTTTTCTTCCGACTCACAGTCCATCTGATCAAATACTCATTCTATCCACTCTAACCATCCCTCAGCTTCTACAGGGTCTGTACTTCCATAGAAATCTACAGCTCCCTGCTTTCACAGTTTTTTGTACCTCCTTTCCCTTCTCTCAAAAATTCTTGGAGGCACTTGCTTAGGTTGAGATACCGACGACTCTCTACTGGCTCCTTCCGATCTCAGGTCAGCTGAGTGTTCCATTTGTTCACCTACGTCAAATAACCTATAATACACGATAACTTCAAATACCATCCGACATTTTCACAACATTTCACACTTAATATCATCACATATCCCTATGGATGCCAAACCATGCTCTGATACCAAAATGTAACACCCTACTCTCAACTAACATATGCACGTGTGCCCATCGGATACACATGTACATGCCTATCAGAAATGACGTGTTAACTATCTCACCTTCACTGTACATAACATGGCATCATATACTAAATCATCAATCACATATTTTTTAAATGTGAAATGTGATCACATTATAACAAAACCATTATGCACATTATTTCATATAGTACAATATCAACCATATTCATACAACATTGTCCTATGAACATAAACAATTCAGTACACACCAAATACTATAAACTCAAAAAAAACTATGTCCTCAAACTCAGCTGACTGATCTTTGAGCCAAATATGACTGTAATAGTTGTAAAAATATGCTTCTATAGAGTCTTAGAAGCCAGGTCATCTCACTCTCGAACCTGAAAAGAAATGGTGCAATTTTAATGAGTTTTTCAAACTTAACAGAGTAACCATGCTCGATGGTTCACTCATGTCATAAAGCAAGATCAATTATACCATGTAATCATACAGTTCAAATCCACTTAACAAGTATCAAATACTATCACAGGTAAATCATTTCTCAGTTAAACAGTTCAATCATATACGACATTCACACAGCTTTGCGAATCATTCAATGAATTCAAATTATATGTGGATGCGATATGTATGAGACTCACATTTATTTCTATATTATTGTGACTGTGTGCTTTTACAGTATCCCGAATTATCGAGCTCAGTCAGTCAATCTGTGCTTCATTAATCATAGTAAGCTATAAGCTCAAACCACATATGTGGGAGCTTAAAGCTCTTATCATTAATAGTATCAGTAGCAACACCAGTCACAACTCCTTTATGTTACATGCACCGACATGAAGTGCATGCCACAATTTAGTCATCAAATTTAATCACTTTCATTTGCATATAATATAACAGTATATCTGTCCCAATATTAACTACATTAGTAGTGGTCATCAAACGAGGTCCGACATTCAACTTTTCAGTTAAGAAACAGAAAATCATTTGGACAGAAACATTCACATTCAATCAGCACTTCCAATATTATTCTTATGCATCAAAATGCCTCAGAAAAATATTGTTTGGGATTTAGTACACAATTAGCACAAATCAGTACAGTTCAATAAGATAGCAATACAATTCACTAATGTACAAAACAATAATGTGAGACTGTCTTAGGTTACTCACGGTATGCTCCAAACAACTATTACCTTGAAGTACTGGCAATGTCTTGATGCTGTCGGTCAATGCATTCCTCTATATAGACAATACATTCACATTGCACAATTATGTATTTATTTATGCACATTCATGTATATTGAATATGTACAATGCATGTTCATGATAATTCCGGGTTTCTTATCATCAATCCAATCATAATAATCATTCAGATATCCACATTCAATTTATTCACTTAGATTTGTTTAAAGGTACATTTTTGGGTCCATTTTGCACAATTCATTTTATTAGGAAAATGAAAGAATTTGGGAACACTTCCTTCTAACAAATCATTCTACTATGTCTTAAGTCACTATTGATACCAAGATTATTCAATTTGATTTAGTACTTTTAATGTTATACTCAATTTACTTTGTACTATTCTTAAAATATAATTGTACTCTGTATTTAATGTCAAGTCAGATTCTTTAATTCGTAGATACAGAATTAGCATTTAATCTCTTCAGAAAATTTGTATCCCTTCGTATCTAGTTCAATTCAAGTCAAAAATCATTCCATTTGGAAACCTGCAAATCAAGATATAACTAAAATATCGAAGTATGTTTGGTAAAATTATCCCAGTTATCATATTTTATTACTCTTTAACATTTTCATCTTAAACATAATCAATCAATCTACTTCATATGCTATAATTTTTTATATATAAATTAATAATAATGTTTTATAAGTCTCTTAGTTTAAGTCCCATGTCATTTGGAGGTCAGAAGAAGAAGTTATAGCACAAAGATTGAAGGATGTTCATAAACAATGGCTTTTCAAAAAGTATGAAAGTCATGATTGTGAGTTTCAAGCTAAGGTCACGATCGTGCAGAAGCATGATCTTGAGATGGCATAGGAACCTGAGGATGCTATGAGATGCTAGTAATCCCATTTATTTGTATCCTTAACTTAGGAGTTTTGAGGACGAAACTCTTTTGAGGCGGGAGGACTTATAACGTCGGACTCTTTGAGCCCTTTTTGTATTGGTCTATA
>JAOTJB010326735.1:0-11849 GCA_027123815.1 Erythroxylum minutifolium | reverse complement strand
TCTTGTTTGACTCAACCTCCTTAAAATTCCTCATTGCTTTACTTGAACTTGACTTCTACTAAGCAAGAATAGGATATAGAATTCCAAGTTGAGGCTCCTTAATTCGCTTAATTACGAGCTAACTTGGAAGGACTTCCAAAATTATTTGTCCTTCTCTCTTATCTCTATCTTACTTCAAGTGTTAAATTTCTTTCTCCTATTTCTGAGTGATGGCCATGATCTGGTCCTTTAGGTTGACCTCAGTATTGTTCGGTAGACTACTCACACTTTTAGAAGATAAAGCATTAACAAGTTAACCTACCTAAACCTCCAAGTTATGGATAGATCAGGCATGATTCTTCATAATATGGTCAAACTTTGCTTCCATTCTCTTCTTATTTTCCTCCTAGTTAGCAAACATTCTCTTCTGGTTCTCTTCTTGAGTTTCTATTTTGGAACCAAAAATCTCTATAACCTTATCCATTTTTCTCTCCATCGATCCAAGTCAATTTTGCTGAAATCTAGGAGGTCCTTGCAATCTTGCTTGGCCACCTGTATTGATAGTGCTCCAAGGAAACTTCATATGGTTTTTTCACCTCAGATTATAAGTGTTTGAGTAAGGGTTATTACCTCTTTGTGGATGGCCCAGATAATTTACATGTTCTATACCACTGGCTCCTAACAAATAACATTCATATAAGCCATGATTACTTTCCTCACAGAGCTCACACTATACTTGAATCACCTTGGATATAGATGACGATGCTCTTTATATGTTGCTCATTTGCTTTGTAAAGGTCATGATTTGTGCTTACAAAGTAGTAACAGAGTCAATAGGGATCATAACTTTTTGCTCCTTTTGTCCTTGTCTATTCCCCTCACTTGACCATATACAACTGTTGCTCACTAACTCCTCGAAAAGATCATGAGCTTCTTTAATATTCTTCCTCATTAAAGAACCTCTAACAGCTACATGTATGGTTCCTCTCGTGCTCAGATTCTCACCATTGTAAAATATCTGCAATAGAGAACTCCCTCAGAAGGTATGGTGGGGATAACTTCTCTGTAATTCTTTAAATGTCTCCCGAGCTTCATAGGTAGATTCCCCATCACTCTGCTAAAAATTTTGTGATCTCCTTTATGATCCTCATCGTCATGGTAAACGGAAAATATTTTGCAAGAAATGCTTAGGCTAACTGCTCCCAAGTAGTGATATGCCTTGAATGTAACGAATTGTGCCACGCCTTTGCCTGTGTCTTTCAAAGTGAAAGAAAATAATCTCAATCTTACTGCGTCATGAGACATTCCATTAAACCAGAAGGTGTCACAAATCTCTAAAAAGTTAGCAATATAGGCATTTGAATCTTCATTGGAAAGCCCATAAAATTGCAGACTATTTTGCAATATGTTGAGGAGTGTCGGCCTGATCTCGAAATTGGTAGCTTGAATCACTAGCCTCGCAACACCTTGAGGATTGAGTCTTAGCCTCATTAAGTCCATTAGTGTCCCCTCAGCTCGTCTTTGTTCTCCTTCTTCACCTATAATTGTTTGTGAAAGATTTTGATGCTTCACTCTTCTTAACTGTCATTTGTGTCTCGTGATATCAAATAACTCTTCTTTACTAATTTTTGTCGATCTTCATGTGCTCCTTGTGTTCATACACCTGCAAATACACAAGGAAAGGTATTAAAAACTCTTAAATCAAAGTAGTCTAAACTAAACAAGATGCTAAACAAACAATCCCCAGAAACAGAGCCAAAAACTTGTTGATTGCAAAACAGTCTACTAATTTTACACTCAAAAATCACAAGCATACAAGTCATGACATGTAGTTGAAAAACAGATATCGATCCCACAAAGATTGTGCTTAGGCACCACTTAATTCAAATCAATCTTTGTTTAAGATTCAAAATTATTTTATGGAAATAAATTAGAAAATTAAATTAAAATTAAATGACTAAAAATGAACAATAGATAACCCCAAATTGTAGAAAATTGGAATTCAAGATTTCAACGTCTAAAGATCACTTTTTCCCTATCTTGTCTCCCTCCTATTTTATTAATTGAATTATGTCTCACCTAAGATGTCCAAATGTATTAACTACCTTCTCTCAAGGTGTAATTAATTGTCCCTAATCAATTAATTTAGTTATTTGTTTGTTTAATTGTTTTTTTACTCCTACCAAGAAATTTAATTCTTTTTATCTTGATGTTAATATATATATAATTTAAAAATCTCCCAAATTTTGGCGCCTTGTTGCCACGAAATAAGGACTGAGACCCGAGGCTAACAATAGTGCTTGAACAGTTCTTAAGTTAAAGCTATGTTATCACCAATTTATCTATTTGGAATGTAAGCACATTATTTGGGATCAGTCAAATCAAGAAGAATGGATTTGAGCCTCTCAACAATCACCTTAGGTATGATCTTTTAGAGAAAAACAATGAGAAATAGACCCAAAGCCTCATAGGGATTTGTGTTCCTTTCTTATAGGGATCAAAGTGATGAAAGTGTTGTTAATATGAATTTATATTTGAGCAGTGGAAGGAGATCCTAGAATTAAGAAAATTAGCTTTCATCCTCAAATATAAATTCATATTAAGTATGAATGATAAATCTATTAGCTTCCAATGACTACTCTACTAGAGCACTTTTAGGATAATACAAGTTTGTGAAAGAAAGAGCGTTTTTGTCTCCATCTTATAGCCTCTAATTCTTGATCTTTTCTTCTAGAGTGAATGGTCAAAGTTGGCAGCATGACTGAAGTGGCTTAATCTTAGTTTTTCTATCTTTTGGAAGGAGGGGTTAGTGAGGCTAAGGTATAAATTAGTTTGTGCTTTCTCAAGTTTCAATTTTGCAATGTTTAGGAGATGATGGAGATTACTAACATTGCTTTATAAAAAGCTAATTTTATTGTGAATAGTGCTTAAGAACTTGGAGCTTGAAATTGCTTAGTGTCTCGTTAACTATTGTTGATTTGTGTCTTGATTGCTTCTTTAAAGCCTGAGATATTCATCAAAAAGTTGTTAAAGAGAAAAGGATATTTGATCTAAGATTACAGAGAATCAAAATGAACTATAATTAATGAGTGATTAAAGATGTTGGTATTAGGATAAAAAGCACTTGAGTTAGGAAATTAAAGCAGCCAAAGAAGATTGGAGAGATCTCTGTCTAGTTTTGTCCTAAAAAAAGTGTTACACTTATGATTATTACTCTATGCATAAAAATTACCCCTACTAGTTAAATGTGTACCTCAATGTTGTTCAAGTAATTTCTAATATTATCACCAATTGATTTACTATAAAAATATCCCTCAGCCTCATTAGGATGAATAATGGAGTTAAAGTTACCAAGTAGTAGCCAAGGAGTGTTGATTCCTTATGAGATGTCAGATAGTTTGTTCCACAGTTATGTTCTTTGAAAGATAACGTTAATAGCATAAATGATGGAAATTTCTAATTGCAGGTTCAGATCAATAACTTTTATCCTTAAATGAATCAACTGATCACTTATAATTTTTCTAATTAATTACATTTTATGAAAGTTGTATAAGTCTACAACTCTCCCATTTAAAACAAAAGCATGATTGGAAATGGCTTTCCATGGTGAAGGAAAGAATGACAAAATGTTGCAATGATTTTTCTTGAATCTAGTTTCTAAAATTACCAATAGTTAAAATTTATCTTTAGTAACAAAATTTTTTATTTTTTATTGGTTATTAGGGGTAGACAAGCCCCTTATATTCCATATTGAGATTGTCATGGTTTAAAGCAAAAGATGATATAAGTTCTTCTTTCTACCAAATTTACTTGTAATAATAACTTGAAATTTTTAGTGCTATATCATTATTGATGTGATAAATATCCTCCTTATTAGGCAAGGCATTCTTGCTAGGAGATGTTATTATTACAGTAGAAAATTGAGCTTAATCCCTTGGGCTATGAGTACAGGTTTCTAATGTCATAGTTGTAATGTTGATTGTCTTGTCAAGATCTTCAATAAAGTTATTATAAGATTGCATATTAATTACTTTATGCTTAATGGAAGGAGGCTCAGTAATTTCAAGGAAGGGATTAACATCTAGAGAAATAGAACTGTCATTCAGTACAATTGGTTCCTCATATTGATCTAGATGAATTTCATCCTATATGAGTTCCTAATAGTTTCCTATTTCAAAAATTCTTCATTTTGGTTTCCAACACTTCTTTAATTTATATTGGGATGATTCCAAGCATACGTTATTTTAACTTTGTCCTTAATAGGCACCATAATGTCATTGAATTTCATTATGGAAACTTCCTTAAGTCTACAAGTTCATCAATAGCTACGTAAATTCTAGAAAAGTTAATGCATTTAGTTTCTGTTATTGGTTGATGAAGACATAAAGGTTTTCCATTAGAGTTAGCTAGGTAACCAAGACCTTTTGTTGACACATTCACAACAATGCACACATCACAATACCAACCTAGTGAAAAACTAACAAAATTCATATGCAAAATTCATACACATATGATATGCAATTGCATATACATCCCCGTACTTGTGTAATGCATTGTCTTCAATAAGAAAATCAAAACAATACAAATAAAAATAAATAAAGAACAATAAATACAAAGTTAGATAAAAATACTTATGGTGTTTTAGCAGTGATGGTATGGGTTATGAAATTTAGGGACACTTTATGCCATAAAATTCCAACAATTCACCCCCTACAAAATAAACATAAAAAATAACAAAATGCCAACAAAAAAAACTGAAACTAAAAATAAAATAAAATATCCTAATTCTTGGATCACTTCCTAGGTAGCACTTATTTCATATCACTAGCATGAGTACACTGCATTTTACCCTTAACCTGGGTCTATAATAAGTGGTTTACTGCTACCCTTTTCTCCACATGACAGTTTAGTAGCTTATAAATGAGCTACATGTTACAAGATAATAAGAAGGAAAAAAGATGATGAAATTAAGAAGATCAATTAAGTTTAGTAATCTCCTTTTTGATAACAAATTGTCGATAAAATAGGAAATGATGAAACTCCCTAAATCATCTATTGAATCATTCATGTTGTCCTGTAATAAGATGAATGGTTCTCCTTCTTTTGCAATCACCCTCATCCCTCTTCTGCTTTTTCTTTTTGAATAGAAACTTCCTTATATTCTTCTAACTCTAAGCTCTTTGTCATATGTTGCTCTTCCTCAACTGCTTTATGAATAAAGACTTCCATATATTCTTCAAACTCGATCTCCTTCATCCTGTTTTCTTCTAATTCTTCTTGAATGGCAACTTCATTCATGTGTGTCTATATAAAATAGAAACTTTCTATCTCTTGGTTGAGCATTTTGGTGTTGTCCATTAATTAAGCTCACATCTTACACTATGCTGTAAGTGTGATGCTCTATATGATGTTGTTTTATTTGACAGCTTAGATATTGTCTTCTTTTATACTGAATTTGTTTTCTTCTTGATCTAATTTTCTTTTTTTACTCTATAAAGACAAATGAATATTAATCTTCGAAAAATGGCCTAAATATAATGCTTTCGACTCACTTTAGTTCTTTCACTTCTGAATTGTACCTAAAATCACATATAAGCAAAGTAAGTATCTTAAATAATTTCATGTTTTTTATCGCTACCTGTTATAGAATAATTATACAACCAATTAAGTACATGTCAATTTCCCCCAACACTTAACTTTTAGTCCTCCTCTTAAGCTCATAGACCTCAAAACATTTACTCAATTCTTATATGTTCCAAGAATATATAATCATAAGCAATATATGTTCCAAGAATATATAACTTCCAAAAATTATAACAAGAACTTAACATTCCAAGCTTTTACTCGTAAGCAATCAACATTCAATACCTTTAAAAATTGAGTAATCTAATGGTAGATTTGGAAAATGTGTTTAAATAAAATATATTCATGGGTACACTCAAGACCATTCATGATCATATCATTCCACAACTTTGCACATCATTTCATATCTCCACCACCAAGGTTCATATGCAAAATCATTAATTAAAGGACTTTTTAGGGTTGTAATGTGGGAAAAGGTAAAGTGAGATGTATTTGGGTCAAGTGGCATGAAATCCATCAAAACTAGTGAAGTAAAAGTAACACAATGAGATATCAAGTGTACAAGTTAACATTTATACAAAACTAGGTACTATCAGCTATGACGAATGCAACAATTATATTTCACAACTCAATTCAACTCTCACACACAAACCACATGAAGCATAATTAATCAAAAGGGATCACTTATGGAGATTGATGATAACACTACATGGAAACTATAATGAGTGAATCTTCTAAGACAACATCTACCTCATATCTAATATACTCAAATTGTAATATCAGGTTTCTGAAACATATCTAAGGTTCAACCCTAGATCATTTTACATAAGTAAGACCGTTAGGAATTTATGAAAGTGCATTATGTTAACATGCATAACATTAACATACACATAGGAATCATAATTTTTACACATTACAAGTTACATATGCACTTATTGACATATCCCAGGGTATGAAAGATTTTAAAATGACTATGATATGAATTGTTAATTGTTATATCTTGAATTTTGGTATGATTGGATTACAAGTGGTAATTTAGAATGAATTCTAATTATTTAGGAAATTGTTGAACTAATATGTACATTTGGATTAGGAAAAATGCCAAGTGGTAGGATAAATTGATACATGAAAAATTAGGGTTACTAATCATATAATTGAGTGACATTTAGCATAGTTAAATAAGGGACAAATGTACTAGTAATTGAATGAAAAATGGACCAATTATTGTGTGTCACATGTGAACTAATCATTTGATAACAAACAACAACTTAATGTGTGGATTAATGGTAGCATAATCAGTTGATAAATGGCTTATATGTCTTAAGACAAATGTTAATAGAGGAGGATGACACCTAGACATCATTACTAAGCTAAGATAATGTAGGAACTATTTCTGTTGTTTCCCTCACCTCTCTCCACTAAAATTGCTTCAAAATTTTCTTTATATTTTTATCTTAACCCTAGCCAAATTATCACACAAAATTAACGCCTTAATCCTTCACAAAAAATAGCTGATAAACTAGTTCAAAGTGATCTTCATATTGCTGTCTAACATCAATCTATTTTCACCTTAGAATTGTGTTATCTTTGCTTGCTTAGAGAGATAGATTATCTTAATGTTTTGAGTTAAATTGGAAGCTTAAAAAGCAAATAACAATCTAATCTTTATGTCATGCTTAACTATATGAGAAAGATTCTTGAATTGGAAGGAAATGAATGAGATGCTGGTCATGATATGTGCTGGAAATATATTAAATGAATTTGGAAGTTTCTATGCCTAATCTTGGTATATGAAAACCATGGAATTATAGGTTGATTCATGGATGAATTGGACTGGAATTTGATGTATAATGAAGGTGGATTTATGCTTAAGAAAGATGTTAATATTGTGTTCTTGATTTGAGAAAGATTTAGGACTGTATGTATGATAATGTATGATAGTTCTAGTTTGATTTTTGATGCATGAAAGACCATCAGTTATGAGCTATCAAATGAATAATTGT
Source organism: Erythroxylum minutifolium (assembly GCA_027123815.1). Classification (NCBI taxonomy): domain Eukaryota; kingdom Viridiplantae; phylum Streptophyta; class Magnoliopsida; order Malpighiales; family Erythroxylaceae; genus Erythroxylum; species Erythroxylum minutifolium. The sequence goes on along the minus strand of JAOTJB010326735.1, from coordinate 4,284 downwards.
GAGCTAGAATTGGAGTATAATTTAGGCCTAAATAAGGATGCATAATTAAGCATGAATTCTGGAAAACTGGAAGTGTAAATGATATGCCTAAGTGTGAAACATTTGTGTAGAATTGGGAGAAATCATGCAAGGCACGATCGTGGCCTTCAATGCACGATCGTGGCCTTATAAAATTTTGTTCTGTCATGATCATGGCAGAGTTCCCACGATCATGGCTTGATGCATAAGGTTCTCTCATGCTCATGAAAAAGTCCACCGCGATCGTGGGTAAGGTTTGAACATGAAATGTTGTCTTTTAAGTGATGTTTGAAACAACTAATGATAAGATACCTTTCTATGATGCATTTAAGCTTGAAATGAACTAGTTTAATGATTAATTGATGAATTTAGATTAAACAAGTTAATTGAGGTATAAAGCTAAGTGCCAACAAGACATATTTAAGAGACAATGTTTGAATGATTATGAATTGTGATTAAGGAAAACATACCCTAGAAAGTCATTGAGCATGCATTGAACATGGCACATATAATATATGTGCATGATTAAATATGTATTTGAAAGATCAACTTTTTAATGTAAATTTTGTGTGTATTGAATGATTATAGATGCACAAGTCAATCGATTAAATCCAGACATCACTAGCCATCTAGGTAACAACGTAATTTGGAGCGTACTATGAGTAACCTAGATGTTCCCACTAGGATGGATTTATTTCTATTTAACTTCCAATATTAAACTGTTAATGATATGTATGTGACAATTCTAGATATTAATGGTCCGAGGAGTTTGATATTTGGGACTGTATTGGAAGTATTCTGATTGCATATGATCTGAAAGATATTTGTATTCTCAATAAATTGTTGAATGGCAGACTTAGATTTGATGGCATATGTTCTGACTATGCATCATGAATAAATGTTATTGATAGCATATTTTATGATTTGATGCATCACATTAATATGTGATCAGATAAAGGAGTTATGATTGGAGTAGCCAGTCTGAAAGATCTTAAAACTCAGAATTCTACATATAGAGCCACTAGCTCCTTAATTAATGAGCCTAGTATCCATAATAGGTACGAGACAGTATCTGAAAGAGCCGATATCCACAAGGAATATAGAATATTGAAAGATGCTCAGTCATAACAAAATAAAAACAAAAATGGAGTCTTATATGCATATGTATTTACAAATATATATGATTGTGAATCCATTTTTGAAATTATGATGAAAAAGTGATATGCCATATTTGTGTATTTGTTGGTAATGTGATTGATTGGGATATGCATGAGCAAATTATACTTGAAAGGAGTATATGAAATGTGTAACATTCTTTATGTCTTATTGAGATGAGGAATGTTATGAACTTGATTATATGTGAGATGTTTGTGTATTTGATATGAGTGAGTTCATCAATGATGGTTCACTCACTAAATTCGTAAAACTCATCAAAATTGTAATGTGACTTTTTAGGTATAACAGAGGAGACCTAGTTCCTACGATACTCTAGAAGAACATTTTGAAAATTAAGAAATGGCTTAAAGGTCGATTAGTTGACATCTGAGGAGTAGTAATTTATTTTTATGTAGTTTTGTATGTCATGTAGCAGTTTTGTATAAAGGTTTATAAACTCTCGAATGTTTTGGTAATGTAAATATTTGTTTATTGACCATAGTGTAAATCATGTTTGCAAATGAAATGAGGAGTTGAGTTTTTAAGTATTATGTTATTTTGTATGATGCCTTGTAAGAGAACATGACTACTCTAACATGCCATTGTCATAGGATATGTACTTAAATGTCCTGTGGATGTGGGGTGTTTCAAATTTTGGTATCAGAGCATGGTTTGACATCTATAGGGGTTTTTGGATCTGAAGCAAGGAAGTTTGATAGTAGCTGAATATAAGATCCGATTTAATGAGATCATGGGATATGCAACTACATTGATCCCAACTAAGGAAGACAAGTGTAAATGGTCTACGGATGAGTTGAACATGGAAATCAGAACGAAGCAAGCCATTTCTAATTTGGGTAATTTCATAGAACTAGAAGCAGACTTGATCAGAATTGAACCATTGTTGAACGATGGTCAAGGAGAGTATAGACAGGAGTCTAGAGTGCAGAGACAAGTTAAGTCTGAGGTTGATTCTGGCAGTATATGCCAGAATATATTATCTCGATTCCAAACTAGATCGCGACAATTGGGGTTTAGATAAGAGGTAATTACATTTGGACTGGTAGAGGTAGAGGACAAGTGTTAGGAGGACAGTCCCAACAAATGCCTAATTGTGAGCACTATGGCAAAAAACATGATCAGGAATGTTGGAGGTTATTAGGAGCTTGTTTTCGTTGTGGCTCTATTAAGCATTAGATTAGAGATTGTCCCAAGACTTTAGGACCACAGTTTAAAATGAGAGGAGGACCAATGACTAAGATTACAGTTCAGTAGAGTAGAGTTACTAGGTCAATATAGAGAGGCAGAACACAGTCAGGAGATCGTATCGTCAAGATTGAGGTGTGAAATAACTGACCGCAGCCTTAGGGCAGGATCTATGACATCACCAGCCAGGGGGCACAAAACTCCCCAGATGTGGTAGCAAGTGTGTTGAATGTCTTTAATTTTGAAGCATTTGCATTAGTAAATCCAGGATCTATACATTCATTCACCATACTGCATCTGGCATCTAAACTGCATTGTGAGAAAGAGATGTTGAATTGTAATTTAGAGGTAAGTACATCAGTAGGTAGTACTATAGTGATTGGAGATGTGTGTAAAGGATGTATTATTCAGATTTATTGGCAGAGTTGAAAGTCGATCTGATAATATTGCAGTTAAAAGAGATAGATCTTATCTTAGGTATATAGTGACTCATTACAGATAAAGCTGTACCGAACTATTGCACTAAGGAGGTAATCATTAAATCTCCTAACTAGCTAAACGTAATGTTTTGAGGAGTTAGTCAAGCAGTGCCAGCTAGATTAATTTCATTCATGAGTGCTTTAAGACTAATCTGAGGTGGATGTGAGGCTTATCTGGGTCACGTAGTTGATATCCGAAATAAACAAACCATTCACGATATTCCTATCATTAGGGATTTTCTAGATGTGTTTCCCGTTGAATTATTAAGATTACCCCCCCAAAAAGGGAAGTGGAGTTTACCATTGAATTTGTTCTAGGTACTGCTCCTATATCTATTCCTTCGTATAGGATGGCATCTGTGGGATTGACCCTACGTTTGATTGTTGTCCTCAGGGGTGAGGACAGTGGACAAGGACACAAAAGTTCTATCCTTCATCCTGTTTGCTTGCTATCCTCACCCATTTTTGTTCTGTCTTCAGAGGACAAGGACATAAATTTTTGTCCCTCCCAAATCTATGGTACAAGAATTCTTGTCCGTAGGACAAGAACAGAAAATGTCAACATTACCCTTGTTATTTGGGAACGATACCTAACAAGTTTCCCCGTTCTCTGTCACAGCTCTCCTTCTCTGCTTCGTCTCCTTCGGTAGCTCCCGATTGTCATCCCCAGATGAAGACACTCTCCCTTGAAGCCAGCCCAGCATTCGACTATCTATCCTCTCTTCTGGGTAAGACGCTTTCATCCCATCACATTTTGTTTTTCTACAGTATGGGTAATGGGTGTCGAATGGGTAAGGGATGTTGGTTATGGAGTTATGTTTGTGTGTTGTTTATGGGTGACGAAGAGGTAAAGGATTCAATTTTGTTGATGGGTATGGATTGGGTAAGGCATTACGGTCTGTTCATTGGCTTTGCCATCAACAAAATCGAATTCGGTGAAAGGCCATTGTGAACTCTAATCTGTTTTCCTCTTCTCTGCTTTTACAGAAACAACAGCATTGTTTGTACACATGTTGATTTGTGATATATTTGTAGGACTGCAAGATGTTGCTTTTGTTAATCTCATCTACACATAGTTCTAGCAAATTGAATTAATCTGTATGGGGTTGTGACTTGCGATTTATATTCCACTTGTGTCAATGAATCAATCTTCTGAAATTGAGTCACTTACACAGGGTGTGCTACTTGCGTTAGTTCTACATCAATCTTCTAGCATTTGGAAACTTCAACATCTATCGACTTCTGCACAAAGTGATAAGTCCTTCTTTATCTTACCTTGATCTAAGAATATTCTTTATTTGTTGTGTATACATACGTGAATGACTATTCAGAAGCATTTGCAATTTTACAGAAGTTTAATTATTAGAATGTGTGAGTGATCATTGTCTTATTGCATGATATTAAAATCATTGATCATATTGTTGAC
>JAOTJB010326699.1:0-13755 GCA_027123815.1 Erythroxylum minutifolium | reverse complement strand
ACAATCACAAAACATTTATAAAATAATTTCCATTTCCAACAATCACAAAACATTTAATAAATAATTTCAAATTCCAACAATTCCTATTTTAACAATCCAAAAACATTCATAAAATAATTTCCATTTCTAACAATTTCCAATAATTCTCATTTCCACAATCACAAAACATTCATAAAATAATTTTCATTTCCAACAATCACAAAACATTCATAAAATAATTTCCATTTCCAACAATTTCCAATAATTCTCATTTCCAACAATCACAAAATATTCATAAAATAATTTCCATTTCTAACAATCACAAAACATTCATTAAATAATTTCCAATTCCTAACAATTCTCATTTTCAACAATCACAAAACATTCATAAAACAATTTCCAACAATCACAAAACATTCAGATAACAATTTCAATTGCCAACAATTTCCAACAATCACAAAACATTCATAAAACAATTTTAATTTCCAACAATTCCTAACAATTCCCATTTCTAACAATCACAAAATATTCATAAAATAATTTCCAATTCCAACAATTCCTAACAATTCTCATTTCTAACAATCACAAAACATTCATAAAATAATTTTTAATTCCAAGAATTCCCATTTCCAATAATCACAAAACATTCATAAAACAATTTCCATTTTCAACACATTTCCAACAATAACAAAGCATTCGTAAAACAATTTCTATTTCTAACACATTTCCAACAATTACAAAGCATTCATATAATAATTTCCATTTCCAACAATTTTCATTTCCAACAATCACAAAACATTCATTAAACAATTTTCATTACCAACAATTTCCATTTCCAGCTATCACAAAACATTCATAAAATATTTTCCATTTCCAACAATTTCTATTTCCAATAATTACAAAACATTCATATAACAATTTCCATTTTCAACAATTTCAATTCAAAGTTTCAAACATGAGGATCAAGTTGAAGAGTACGATACGATTTACATACCAAATAAAGAAGGACGTATCTTATACAATTGCTCATTTCATACACATCTATTCATAACATGATCAAGTTGAAGGATATATTCATAACATAAAGATCAAGTTAAAGGATATAACGTCTTTAAAAATGTTTTGTTTCTTATTTAAAGCTTTAAATCTTCTTTTCATTTCTAACAAACCATAATATTATATACTCCATTCTATATTTCTTTCTTAAATATATAAGTTGCTTTTACAATTTTTAATTGACATTAATAAGTATAATTAAAATATTTTTAATTGACATTAATAATTGGAACCTATAACATGTTTCCAATTTGAAAAAAAGAAGTTCTTCTTGGGATACATTTATTACATCACTACTTTCACACATTATCTATTATAAATATTTATGATACCCACTCATTTATATTACCAAATAATTCAATTTCAATATAATTTATACTCAATTAATTATTTAACCAAATAGGCAAATACTATCATTAACTACAACCGAATTATTATTAATTTACAATTGCATAATTTTATACTCTACTAATTATTTATCTAAAGTCAATACTCAATACCCAAATACTAAAACTAAAATACCATTTCACAAATATTAAGAATTTGTCAAATAATGATTTAAGTCTTTGTAAGTTTACATCTTTAATATTATCGGTTTAAAATTTTAATTTAAGTTTTTTCAACTTTCAAGTTTCATCTAATTTCCATTTCAATTGAATGATTGAATCAATTTAATTCATCACATATTTATATGAGGCTGTGCATTTCATTCATCAAAAAGCTTATCATGAATTATCATAAATGTCTCTTAATAGGATAAATTAAACCAATATTTATTTTATAACCAAACCAGAAATAAATCAACCAAACAATAATTCATCTCCAATTCCAATCCAACTCATGCAAATCACAAAACTGTAGTCTCACTCTCTCATTCAATTCAACTCCAAAATTCAATTCAGAGAATCAGAAATCACAACACCATCCATATTATAACCATTTAACTCCATTTCTGCAATTCCAATCTAATACAAGCAAAATCTCATTCAATTGAATCAATTCAAATGAAATCACAAAATCAATTCCCAACCAATTCACAAAACCAACAATAATCGATCACAATTAAATATGCAATTAAGCTTAACCAGAAAAAATTTCAATAGCAAGAAACTCAAACAACACATCCAAAAAATAGTTCTAACTTCGACCTTCAGGTATTGGACATGGTGGTGGTGATTGGTGTGGACGTCTGGTGACGATGAGTGAAGCCTGTGGACTGTAGTGGTGGTGCAAACGTGCGATTACGACGTGGTGTGTAAAGGTGGCCGTGTGGATTTAGGCAAGGCGGCGAGTAGCAGCGACAACATGGTGGTGGTGTGGATGTGCAGTGACCTGTGACCGGTGAGTGAAGCCTATGGATTGGGGACATGCGGACGTGTGGGGAGGAGAACCGAAAGAGATACACCACCAGTGTGAGAGAGAGAGAGTGACAATGGTGATTGGTCAGTGACTGGTGACTTGGTGAGTGAAGAAGAAGAGAGTGTTGGACCATTGGTGTGAAAGTGAGAGAGAGAGATGAGAAGGTGGAACGTAGAAGATGAAGAGGTGCATGCAGTTGCGGGAGTCGGGAGAGAAGGAAGACAAAGAAAAGAGAAGGCCAACGACGTTTTAAATTTTTAGGGTTAAAAGTTAGTCTGTACGAGAATTGTTGTGCATCCTATAAATTTTCATAGAAGCAATTATGATAGTTATCCCATCCATAACCAAAGTTATGTTGATCAATCCAACCTTGTTTATAGGATTGAGAGTAAGAATTAAAGAAAAAATTACTTCCATCTATGAAAATTTTTTAACTAATTATTTTCACAAACACGAAACAAAAAGAGAAAGGATCACGAAATAATTGAAAAGAAAGCAATTACGAACAAGTATATACAAAAAACTAATTAAAATCACAAACAAAAACTAAACACCAGACTTCCCAGTAACGGCACCAAAATTGACTGTACGTCGTAATGCTAGTCAAAATAAAATAACTAGACTACTACTATGGCAATGGTGAGTTTAGGTCAATTCCGTATAGCCAAGACTAACACTATTACCCCATTAGGTTCAAGAGTTGAATCGAATCACGAACTTTAGATGCATAGTTAAGTCACAACCTAAATTTAAACCTCCTTTGTGTGATACCTACATTAGATGCATTTTATTCAGATATTGAAGCTTTTGATATAGCTTTTGGGGGAAACTTCTTTACATGGAGCCATAAGCAACGAGGAGATAATCTCATTAGGAAAAAACTAGATCAAATCTTAGCAAATCTAGAGTGGTTCCAACAATTTCCAAATAGCTACACAATATTCTCCAATACTTGCCTCTCTAATTATTCACTAGTCATCACCATTACAAATTTTATAAGTTTCAAGATACCCTTTATCCATTGCTAACACAAAACAACATAAATCAACAACCTAATATGCTTAAAACATGCATCCTAATTAAAAAATGCAAATAGTGAATAAAACAAACTAAAATAATGCAATTGACAAAGCAAATGTCAACTCCTCATACTTGGACAACACATTGTGCTCATTGTGACAAGGCAACCACAAAAGGAAACTAAAACACAAGATACAACATCAAACAAACAAGCAAGTAAAACAACTAACAAGATAAATAAAACAACGTAAAAAGTAAAGGGTAAGAAAGCTTCATGGAGATTATGGTGGTGAAGGTGTAGGGGAAGAGGTTAGCATGTTGAGAAGAGAGAGATAGAGAGAGAGAAACTTACCAAAATTTTGGATTTTTTTAGTGGGTAATGTGAAATAAGTGTTAAGGGAGTGAATAATGATAGAAAAAGTGAAGAAAACACCAAGATTTGGGGGAAAGATTAAGGATTTTAGAGGTTTGGGTAGGTATGTGTTGCTTTTAGAGTGAGTTTACAAAACTCAACCCAATATTTGCAACATTTTTTAAGCTTAAAGAAGATCTTTAGTTAGACAAGTTGGAGTCTAGCCACTGCATTCGAGTAAGAGGTAGAAGTTGGGATCAATTGACTTCTGCATATATTTTCTGTAAATTTAGAATTAAATATTTCATTCCTCAAGCTTCATTTATTGTATAAATGAATTATGTTTTTAATAATAGTTGTGATCAAATACATTTTTGGTATTTGTAATGGGCCTAAAAGATTATTGAAATTTTGACAAAACGTTTAATGCTTGATCAAATGTGAGTTGTAATGACAATTGTCATTATGATGTTTATGAAAAATGGGCCGAATTTGATTATTGGTTTTTAGTGATATGCGTGTGATTTTTGAAAAAAAATTTGTATTAAGTCTGACTGACCGTCCTAGCGCACCACTCTTATAAAGTGTATTCCTGAATACTATTGGTATGTTCAGGGATATGCATTATAGGAGTAGGGTGCTATAATCGTCCTCCGTTACCCCCAATGGATATCAAGGAATCAGAAATACAAGTAGGATGGGAAGATATCGAAGACCTTGGGAACGCATCCCGGAAGAAATGATCACGTAGGAGAAGGCGTAGGAAGGAAAACAACAAGGAAGGTGGAGTCCATACCGGGTTGGCTCATATACAGAGTCTGAGATCTGCTTTAGCACTCCCACCATACTAATCATTTGAACTGCCTTAAGAAAAAAGAGAGTCAAGCTACAGAAGGTAAAAGAAGCACTGCATGAGAGGCAACCCATGGAATTCTACTCCCTTTCTAATTGTTTTTGTTTATTCATTGGTGTGGTTCTTTAGTTATAAACATGATTGAATTGAGTATGATTGATGTTCAATTTGGTTTTTGTTATAATTCCAACTTGTTTTCTTTAAAAAAAATCTTGTTGACGATATTAATTTGATGTATTTGTAGGTTATGGGATCAAAGAGAACCAATATTAAGTTTGGAATAAGGTTTGGAGTCATGACAATCACCAATTCCCATAATCATAGGAAATCTCTCCAGAAAGTTTCTGGAGAGAAAACTCAAGATCATGGGAGATGTGGTGATTCCCACGATCGTGGGAATTCCATCTGGGAAGAAAATTTAAGTTTTCCTCTCATTTTATTCTTTCACCCACGATCAGTGCGATGTACCTATTTATGCTACTATAACTTTAGAGTTTTTCACAATAATCCAGTACAACCCTAAAATGGATGTATATTGGTTTAGGTTAGCTGGAAATGTTTTTAAACTTGATTATCCTATCATGCATGAAATTTTCAATTTTTCAAATGCAAAAATTTTAGATGGTCACGCTGATTTTGATGTCGATTCTTATTGGAAAACCCTCACGAGTGAAGAACATTTTTGCACACATAATGCACCAAATTCTTTAATCTAAAGTGTTGAGCATTTATTTTTACATAAATTTATATGTCTGACTGTGTTTAATAAAACGGAAAGCAACAAATGCTCAGCCAAAGAACTTTTCTTTTTATGGTGCGTAGATCAAAAAATTAAAATCAACACACCTTATAAGATTTTTCGATCAATAGTGAGTGTGGTTAATAAAAAGAGTTTATCTTTTAGGATGACTCATATTGCTTCGTCTTTAGGTGTGTTCTATAATGTTAATATGGAAAATTTGCATACAACTCCACTCACCTCTCCTTATGTCACAGCTCGTTGTTGCCATCCTCTACTGCCTGCTGGCATGCCTCCCTCTTTAGTCTCCACCGTGCCTCTCCAGTCGCCATCGCACCTGTCCCTCCTTCTCCTCTGCCTACTGTTGTTTGCATCTGCCTTTGTCCACGATCACTACATGCTCCTGCTCAGCTTGAAAGAGAAACCAGATTTGGTTTTCAAATATGGTTTTTACCCGACCTGACCGATTAAAAACCTAACCCGATCCACTAAATTTGTGATATTTTTGTGTGTGTTTTCAATTAGATTTTTTTAAAAAATTTTGAAATTGAATTGCATTTGTGATTGTGAGGTTGTGAATGGTTGAAACTTAGGTGAATTTTGTGAATGGTTAGAACTTGGAATTGAATTGTTGTGAATGGTTGGATTGGAAATTTGGAATTGAATGAAATGGAAGGAGTGTTTTCTTTATCTGGTTCGATTGGAATGGATTGGAATTGGATCATTGGAATTGTTGTGAATAGAGTGTTTTGTTTAAAATAAATAATTAATTGATATAATAATTTGTTACAAATACATAATTTTTATCCTTAAAATTAATATTAGGTATTTGGTTATTAATTTATTAGATAATAAGTTATAATATTGATAGTTATTGTAAATCGTATTAATGAAATAATTATGAATAATCTTCAATTTTATTCATTATAACTAAATAAACTAAGTTATCCCAATTAGTTAATGAAATAGATAAGTTGTGTAAATTTCATGTTTTTTTATATCTAATGTATAAGAATTAAGAGCATTTAAAGAAGAAATCATTTCTTGTTCCAATCTCCTAAGTATAAAGACAACAAAGTATATGTATTTTTTTAGGTGTTTGCATTGATTAAAATTTTGATTAATTTGTAAATTGCATATTTTGAATAAGTATAAATCAATTATTTAACTTTTGAACAATTAAGGGTTGGTCTTAAATTGATAGAGTGCTACTTTGATCCTACTTCAAACAGATTTTTAACTTGTATAAAAACTTTTTTCATAAATTGAGAAGCAAAGAAAACAAACTCAAATTGTATTGCTATATGGAAAACCTTTTGTGAACACTTCATTATGTCTTTATTAGTCAATAAAGAAAATTCAATTTATTTAATCTAAACTAAAAAAATTTGTCTCTCTTTTTATGTGACTCTAAAAGTTTTGTATAGCCAACTTTTTCTTGTTTTGACTTTTGATGGTCAATATGTTGCATACTAGAATTGTTGATTTTTGACTTATTGGTGAATTATGATGGATGAAATTGAATTGTGTATAATGTAATCATACAAAATGGGTTGTATCATATAAGATGGACATGCGTATTGTGTAATTGTGTGTAGAATACTTGCATTGTTAGTTTTTGACTTATTGATTGAATTATGTTGCATGAAATTGAATTGTGTATGATATTATCATACAAAATAAGTTATATTACATAAGATGGACATGCTTATTGTGTAATTGTGTATGTTGAATACTTGAATTGTTGGTTTTTGACTTATTGATGAATTGCGTTGGATAAAATTGAACTGTGATGGATGAAATTGAATTGTGTATGATATAATCATACAAAATGAGTTATATTACATAAGATGAGCATATGTATTTTGTAATTGTATATGTTGAATACTTGAATTGTTGGTTTTTTACTTATTGATGAATTATGTTGAATAAAATTGAATTTTGTTAGATGAAAATTGAATTTTGTTGGATGAGATTGAATTATGTATGATGTAATCATACAAAATGAGTAATGATATAAAATGGACATGCGTATTGTGTAATGAAATTTTATAATCTTTATTTTTATATATGTCTTCATTTTATTTTTACAGATAAATGGAAGGAAGTTCAAGTACTCCTGAACATTTAACCGTTTCAGGAAGATACAATAATCCAACTTGGGCTCATGTTGCATTAATCCTCGGTATGAAGAATCATACTATTGGCTTGTTTTCTAACAAGCATATGAAAGGTAGAAGAATCACCCGATTAAAGAAACATTTAGCTGGGGTTAAAGGAGATGCGGAGCCTCGTAAAAAAGTAAGCCATGGTGTGAAGTGACAAATGAAAACTTTGCTTGAAGAATATCAACACTAGAAGGGAGAGATTGAATTAAGAAATTGGTAGTGGAAGTTCGTTGCTAGTGATCATAAGGATAAAGGAAATATTGAAGGTGGTAGTGGTAGTAGTAGAGTTCCTTCCCAGCAAGAAATGAATATTGCATTTGGATTTGATGTTAGGAAAAGAAAAAGGTAGACGACTAATTTTTTTGCACAACAAACAGCTCCTAGAGCCAAGTTTTCATTTTGTAGTACTATTCAATCAAGAGATGCGACTCACAATGTAGGTATGACAATGGCTAGGTGGTGGTATGATACAGGTGTAGCATTCAATGCTTCCTAATCTTAATATTATCAACCAATGGTAGATGTTATAGCCACTTATAGTCTGGGATACAAAGCTCATTCTATTGATAACTACAGAGGTAAACTTTTGAGTTTCTTAGTTTATGATATTAAAGTTATTTGGGAGAAAGAAGAATGGATTGGGCTACTTATGGGTGTTCAATCAAGTGTGATGGTTGGACAAATTAGAGACATAAGCCTATTATTATTTTTTTGGCTTGTTCTATAAATGGCTCAATGTTTTTGAAGTTTATTGACACATCTGGCCTTGTTAGGAATAATGATACTTTATTTGACATGTTTGATGAAGTTGTGAATGAAGAAGGACAAAAAATGTTGTTCAATTCATTACTAACAATGATTCTGCTTATAAAGTGACAGGAAGAAGGTTACAAAATAAGCATAATTTTTGGTAGAGTTTTTGGTCTATTAAATTTATTCAAGACAGTTCAAAATGTGCTAAATTCATAAGGTTATCCTGTAAATATCATCCTTCTTTGCTACTGTAGAGGTAAGAACGTCTTTATGTCTTGGAGGTAGTTATGAGATGATTGATTATCCATCAGGTCCATCACATGTTTATTCATCTGTTAAGAAATGAAATGCTTACTTTTTGCCACGTATTGTTAGATTTGTCGAAGACTTTGATTGGTGGATTAACTCCAGTGTAGAAGGTTTGCAATAGGAATTTGTTGGGTAGGTTATGATAAGGACAACTCCTTTGCAACTCCTTATACCGCTCCCACGCTTTATATAAAGACTTCTCGTCATTTTGTTGGAAATTGATACTTTCCTTTATTAGTCCTATTGTCTTATTTATAGGGAAATACTTATCTTGAAAAACCTGCACCAACTGCTCCCATGTTGTGATGTTGGATGGGTGGAGAGAATTTAATAAGGCCTTAAGTGTAAAAGGAAAGAGCCTCATCCTAACAACATCCCATTATATCGGAAGGTGTCACAAATTTCTAAGAAATTAGCTAAATGAGCATTGGGATCCTTATTCAACTTTAAGTGTTTTGCAACATAATCCTTAAAAAACTCATCTAATTGTCTCAAAGTTATGAACACAACCTTCGATAAACTCACAGAGCTATTGAAGTCGTTAATGATTCCTCATACTAACATTGGCTTCAACTTTTGATGGATAAATAATGTTGTTGAAATCACCAAGTATTATTTAAGGGGAGTTTATGCTAGCATCAATTTGCTTTAATTTGTCCTATATGGTGTTTCTTTAAAATCATTGAACACATAAAAAAAGTGACATATATACTAATTTTTTCATGTAACAATCTTATTGTACAATGGATAAACTAATTTGAAATTATAGAGTGTTAAATCTCTATTTAGTAAAATTAAAAGCCATTACTATTTTACCATTATAAAGAGCATAATTATTGGATATAATTGGCTAGTGCTTCTTCAAGAAGTCTATATTCTTAAAATTGTCCACTTTTAACTTTTTTTATTCATTAGTAATTTAACACTATAGAGAAAGACTTCTTCCATAAGATTGAAATTCTACAGAGAATAAAAATACATGACTCTTAATAAAAAAGATGCAAAAAATCACCTAAAATGAATAAAATTATTTGTTAAATACAAAATAAAAATTAGGATTTTGAGTAGACACAACATGAGACAATATCGTGACAGAGGCCATATTTACAATAAAGTTTTAACACTAATGGAATAGACTATGATAGAGACTATGTCTTCCCAACTTATTTTTCTAAAAAGTCACATGAGTTGGTATATGGTTGTGTTGAAGGTTAAGCAATTTTTTGAACCTCCGACTGCTGCATCAATTGTGCCCTTTGTGCTCGGATTCACTCCATTATAAAATGTTTAAAGAAGAAATTCCTTCGGGAGGTCATGATGGGGACAGCTTCTTTGAAGTTCTTTAAATCTCTCCCAATCTTCGTAGAGAGATTCTTTACCACTCTACTGGAAATTTGTTATCTCCTTGATAATCCTCGTCGACTTTGTCAACAGAAAATACTTGGCGAGGAATCCATAGAACATGTAATCAAAAAACCCCATATGTTTCTGCTAACAACAAAAGATGTATGAGATGCAGCATCAGAGCTGTATTTGGATAATAAAATTCTTTTCAAAATTTTGAACTAAAATCGAAACTATGGAAGGCTAAGCAAGGAGACTGTAACATTACTTTTTTTATAACTAACTTGTAACCTTATAGCAAGAATTAGACCTATGTTATGAAGTGTAACTTTACTACCTTCAATACTTCACAAATTTTATAAGTTTAGAGACATCACTAACACCTGTAATTTTCCAGATTTCATATCCTTTAAGGTTACTTCATTTTAGGTTAATTTAACTTCCATATTGGTTATACTAAGGCTTACAAAATTCTACTCACTTATGTCATTAACCGTCATTTTTTACAAACACATCTACACCACTAATTTCAAGGTTTTTAACTTGAAAAATATTTTAAGAATACCGAGTAAGTATATTTTGGAAAGATGGACACGGAAAGTAAAATCGTGGTACTTTGATATTAAAAACTCCACATTCAGATGATGCGTCTGTGGTCATCAGAGATTGTCGGATGGTGGCGACAGGCGGAGGAGGTGGCCACGATCGTGACAGAGGCCATGAAATGATATATAAGTGAATTCTCCACTTATGTACACGAGCTTCTTCCACTTCTTAAACACATAAGTGATAGTAAAAGGGCTCTAGAAGAGTTCTAGAGTGAGAGTGAGGTGTCCTGAGTCTTGTTCTTGTAATTCATGCAAGTGTTGTATGAATCAAAGTACATACAATAAGATTCTTGACCTATCTTCCATCATCTTGAGCATCTACTAGAACTCATCCAGAAACACTCTTATACATTGTTTCTTCATCTTCTTTGCATGTTTATGGGTGACTAAGGGAGGGTTTGGTGTTTGCAACAACCCAAACAAGGAGAAGAAACAAGAAAGGAGGAGATACAAAAGGTAAAAAGTTTATATTTCATCATATGGATACTCACTCCCAAATCTACAAATTCCCTATCTATTTTGACTCCATTGATACTGTAAGGAATGTAAAAATTCCATGGGTCCTCTTTCTTCTGTGCTATATTCGAGTTTTTCTTCTGCTATATGCTCCTTAACCATCTTCTTGAATGATTACTTTATTATGAGCCTCATTTTTAGATTTTCCATTATGTCCTCAAACTTGTTTACTTCAACCTCCTTAGAATTCCTCATCGCCTTACTTGAAATTAACTTCCACTGAGCTAGAATAGGGTATGGAAATTCAGCTCAAGGTTCCTCAATTGGTTTAAATACGAGCTTACTTGGAAGGAATTCCATAATTGCTTGTCCTTCTCCATTATCTCCATCTTTTTTCGCTTGTTTAAGTTTCTTTTCTCGGGTCTGAGTAATGGCCATGATCCATTCCTTTGGGTTAGATTCGGATCGCAGTGATGTGGGCAATTCTTGTCACTAAAGGTTATATATTTTGGGACGATATTATGAAGTGTCAAAAAGGTCAATAAACTAGTAGGGAAAATAAGTCCACCAAAGTTAAGGTTAGGAAAATTCGGAAGCTCTCTTAATGATGCAAATATGATTTGTAAAATAAGAGATTTATCATATGTATTAATGAGGCTAATTATAGGAGTTAGAGGACAAAGGCATAAAATTAGCTCCAATTTTGTTACTTAAGGATTATGCATTATTACAAACCTTCTTTAATTGTAATTGGTTGTAGTTTTCTTAATTATTATGTTCAAATCGATATTAATATGGTTTTGTAGTTGTTTATTAGTTTTCAATTGAACTATGACTTATTATTGACTCAAATTTCAATCTTGCTAGGAAAAAGCTCAAAAAATGGTAATGTCTTTGTGACATTAAGAATCTGATTTGAAATATAATTCATAGACTGTTAATTAAATTATTATGATAGGGTTTTACTTAAAGCAAAACTAAGGGTTATTTTTCTAGTTAATGGGGACTATTAGAATTCTAATTCAAGTAGTTAGTTAATGATTTAATTAAGAATACTTGTTAGACATGTAATTATAATATTTACGAATTCTTTTTATTTCACCCTATATAAAGTGAACATTTCAAATGAGCAATGACATATTTGATTTATAAAATATTGAGAGTTGTAAATTCTTGATACATCCTTAATGATTGTATGGAACAGACATGATTTATTCAACACAACCCATCACCCTTCTTTAGGATTATGGGTTTTAGGCCCATTTATTCAAAAATCGTAAGTTAAATCAAAATGGGATTTATCTATATGAGGAATTAGAGTCCTAATCAAAAACCAACTAAGTTTCATAGTAGAAGTTGGATCTAAACTCTATTAAGATATATGGAATCTAACTATAATTCTTGAAGGATTTCCTATAAAGGGGAGACACACTAATATAAGTTTTTTTCACCATAATCATTAAAAATAATTGGATATTTCTCTATATACTAATCACCTTTTAGTTTTCATTAACTTAAGAGTCAAAGTGTCTCTTTGGAAATGAACCCATCATTTTGAGTAGTTATTTTGTAGTCTTACATACCTAATATTGATTAGATAGGCCAATTTTATGTTTAATCTACATAAGTTGTCACATTCTATGGGAATTTTTAAAAAACTTAAATATTTCTACTTGAGAAAGTTTTAAACTAGTTAAGATATCATCCACATAAAGAATAATGGATACCCAAGAAATTGGTCCATCTTCCAACCTTGTTGAAATAACTTATACCCTGGAAACTCCTTGAGCTAATGACTAGCTAGAGGACCAAATTGTTGAAATTTAAATGTTGTTAGACAAGTCAAGTGATATGTCATGAAAATGTGTCTGATTGGGATGTACGAGTTTTGAAAGAATGTACGTGATGTGTATGACATTCTTTATGTCTTATTGTGATTGTTGGTTATATGATATTTGTGTTTTATGCCTGGAGCGAGATCATTAATGATGGTCTGCTCATTGAGTTCGCAAAACTCATCCAAAATTGTAACATGGCTTTTCAGGTACGAGATATGAGACCTAGATTTTTAAAATCTTCTAGAAGAACTTTTTGGACTAGACATATTCCTGAAACACGGAAGATAGGAAAGAGATAACTTCCCTTTTTTGTGGATATGTCCCTCTATAATATTACTGTGCTATCCTATCCTTGGCAATGTATCCTCTCCTAAGTGATGTATCCTCTTCACCTTATTGTATCCTCTTCTTAATATTGTATCCTCAACTAATTCGATTGCAGTGGTCTTTGCATTTGATAAATTTAGAAAGTATATAAGATTCTTCACAATTTAAAGCTCTCTTGATCTCACTTCTTCCAATTTTAGTAATTTTAAACATACAAGAGCTATCATGGAATGGGAAGCCACTATCAATTGGTTCTTTACTTATTCTCTTCCTAATTGGTATGATGGTTTAATTCTCAAGCTTTCCTTTAGTTTTTGTGTCTATGTAATACAAGAAGAAAGAAACGTTGAGATCTTTATCAAAAATCTAAAATTAGAAAATAAGTAGTCAATTAGCCCCTTCTGTGGAATAGAAAAGCAAAAGTTTTAACTACTTGTCTTAGTGTTTTTCACGATCGTGGAACACAATCGTGGCCTATTGTACCAAAATAGTTGGTTGTTATTTCAACCCGAATGTCATCTAAAACTCCTCCATTCTTCGATATTGACCCTGAAACACTAGCAAACACATCAAGGTACCTCAAAAATATAATAT
>JAOTJB010326676.1:0-13756 GCA_027123815.1 Erythroxylum minutifolium | reverse complement strand
GTTGTTCATTTGTTGGGAGTGAAAATTGATTCGGTATTGATGAGGGTTCATTGGCGGTAGAAACAATTTCTTCATTTCGACGAGTCCGCCTATTGACATCCATGACATAGGCACTTTCTGCTTCAACCAAAGTCCGATACCCTTTGAATCTAGCATTAGGTAAGCCTTCAGTTGCCAATTTAACATCATCCCAATTTATAAAAATAACTACTTGACGTCCAACAAATACAATATAAAAGTTGTATCTGCCCATAGTTCAGCACCTGAAAATGAATTATATACTCATCATTCATACACATACATAAATTACAAATATTAAATAGTTAATAAACCAACCATTCATCATTGATTCACAAGTGTACAAACAAATTCAACAATTCATCATATCATCATTCAACATCACATAGGCTGTTTGAAGACAATGCACAACGTAACTTTCCTGTTAAGCTATTATGAAGCCAAAAAGATTAAGAAATAAAGTCAGACTTCATCATCTAAGAGGCTCCTCACATAAGCTTGTTTTTGGTCTGCAGTTAAACCCCAGAAAAGATTCCCAACATGAGGATTCTTTGAGAAGATCTTTGCAGTCCTAACAATTTCTGTAGTGGAGAAACCCAAATTCCTAAACTCTTCACCTAGATTGGGAATTTGCGCTTCTGCAATGGCATCAGCAATGATCTTTGGATTCTCTTTACTAATGTCAATGGCCCGAGCAAATGAGGCACTAAGGCTTTCAAACACTTCAATATCCCTTATCTTCCTTTTTCCTTTGTTTTGTTGGTTCCCTTCTATGTTGCTGGAAGAGGCAACAGAACCAGTGATATAGACAGAAGCAGTTGCAGTGGCCCGATGGGCTTGGTGGATCAGATAGGGCAGTAGGAGGTGTGGAGCATCACCTTCAGTTTCATCGGTCTCAAGCTGAGCAACAACATCTGCAGCATCTTGAGCTCCAGCACCAGTAGCTCTGTCTTTTCTAAAGAAAAACTCAAGTCTAGGGAAAATCAGGAAAGGCTTTCCAGGAGTGCAGTACTTATTGGGGTGTTTCTAGAATAAAAATAAGAAAACTTCAGTATGATAAACATATTATTATTAGGATGCTTCTATAAAGAACCAACTAATACTCAAAAATATTTACCCCCATCCATTCGTCTAACACTTGCTTGCTGTTAACCTCAACGCATTGCTTGCTTTCATTCCAACCAAACCCACTACAATTCAACATGTCAAAGGCTGTTTGATATTTTTCCTTCAACCTCTTATGCTTATTTTGTATATGCCTCTTCTCAATGCCACAATCAGGAAACTTCTCTACTATCATTCTAGCAAGAAGTTGGAAAGTACCAGGCTTAAATTGCCTATTATCAGCTCTTTGACCAGCAACAACTGCCTCTTCTATGAAGGTCACAAATGCTTCTGTTTCATCTGATGTCCAAACTCTTGACATTGCACCTATACCATGTAATGTCATCTCCAAACCATTCCAAACCATTTCCATAAATGATTAACCACCATTATTTGAAACTTTTTTTGAAATAAAGAAGACAATATTGAATTAAAAGAAACATGTAATTAAGTACAAATAAAACAAATAACTAGAAATTTAATTGTGTCTTCTCAAATTCTATTACAATGAAAGTAAACAATATAAAGAGAAATTAAAACAAACCCTCAATTTAGTTACAATGAAAGCCAACCAAATTTAAACCCTCAATTCAATAAAAACAAAACATTAATTAAATGAAAGTTTACAATTTAATGGTTTCTTCTCCAATCAGCAAACATGTTCTTAGCTAAATCCTCTCTCCATTGACTCCATTCATTACTTGTCTCAACACGATCAACAAATTCAGGGAAAGGTGCATCTTCCCCAATTGGCATATCCTCAGCTTCAAGAGGAGTAAGCTCTGTGGGATCATAAGTCATATGCAACCTAATAAAGTTGTGCAGAAGGCAGCATGCAAGAATGATGTGCACATGAGTGGCTGCTGGATAAAAGGATGGATTTCTTAGGATTTTCCATCTTTTTTTCAGTAAACCAAATGCACGTTCAATCACATTTCTGGCAGATGATTGTCTCTTATCAAAGAGCTCTTCTGCGTTCCTAGGTGCCCTTCCATCTCTTACCCACTCTTGAATATAATATCTTCTGCCTCTAAAAGGTGCAAAAAAGCCAGGACAATTTGTATATCCAGCATCGACCAAGTAGTAATTTCCTAAAAAAAAGACACTATTACTATTGTATTTGTAATCATACCTTAAAAAACACCAAAATTCTGACAATTCTTATCTTATATACCCGTTGGAACTTCAAGTCTATTAGGCTTAGTAAGAGCATCATGCAGAACCCTTGAATCCGTAGCCATACACTCCCATCTAGTAAGCACATAAACAAAGTTTAAGTTCTGATCACACACCCCTAACATATTAGTGCATATTTTCCCTCTCCTACCTCTATATCTAGGTTTGTCTGCCTGAGGAACTATTATGTCTAAATAGGTCCAATCTAGAGCACCAAGGCAACCCTTTGAACAAAATTCCAAAAAAAAAATTTATAGTTAACAATTTTTAAAAAGCGAAATTAGATAATATATTGTTAGTACATTAAATTAACTAACCTTAAACCATTTCCATCTATTGTCTGTGCAATCCTTAGGAATTGGTATGGGGT
Organism: Erythroxylum minutifolium; assembly: GCA_027123815.1. Lineage (NCBI taxonomy): Eukaryota > Viridiplantae > Streptophyta > Magnoliopsida > Malpighiales > Erythroxylaceae > Erythroxylum > Erythroxylum minutifolium. The sequence continues at coordinate 11,088 of JAOTJB010326676.1, read as the reverse complement.
TGACATACAACAGATGTTGAAGCTTGAGTACAACCTTCAAAACACTATGGAAGACCCTACTTATTGTTTCTCCTGATCTCATAAACCGAACTTGTAATACTCTATTAGATTCATTTTGTGCTAATATTCTTAGAAAGATTAAAACTTTTTCTTCAATAGGCACATGGCCATTATTGGTCAACCCACCATGGACCTTAAACATTTCTCATAACAATGTAAATGCATTACAATCCATCCTTAAATCCCACTGGTTATTCCTATCACCCTCATACAAAATCCTATCTATATTGGCTTGCCTAGTTGGTACTGTCAATGCTCTACTACCTTCAGCATTTTCACTTCTACACAGTTTTTTTATGTATACATACAAGCATAACAAAATGACCATTCTTATAGCATCCAATTCCCCATTCCAAAGCTCAAACAAAGTTAGAAACTTAAACATAGCATCATGATCCTTGTTATCTATTTTTGTAAATAAAAACTGTCTGCAAAGAGAGGAAAAATAATGATCATAAACAAGCCATAACTAATAATACAAGAATAAACAACAACTAAGAATTTGTATATGCTAACAACAACTAAGAATTAATTTCTAGTATTTTGATTCTTTTCTTTTGTTGCCACATTTTGGTTTTGTAATCATGCATCAGGCACAAACAAAATCTTAGATGCTTTTGATCATATTAGAGGTATAAGTTCAATTCTTGTGTTCTTAGCCTATAGTTGAAGTAATCCTTTACTGTTCACTTTGATGGATAATATTTATGCTTTGTTATATCTATGAATGGTTGATATCAATTTTATGTGTTCTCTTCTTCTTTTGATTAAACCTTTCTTTGTCTCATCCACATTATGTCCTCCCACAAAAGAATGATGAAAAATGTGAGTGACTCATTTGAAGAACATTTTCATCTTGATCTCAAAAGTAAGCCATTATTACGTATGTAACTCTTTTATGGACTTTCATATTTAGAAAAACTTTCATTTTAGTTCTCAATTTTAGGGTTTCGAAAACCTCATTTTTATAACTTTGCTAGTTGTGCATATATTAGCTTTATCATGTCTTCTACTTTCCCTTTCATACATTCAAACTTTATAACAGATTTGGTAATATGAATGTAGTGTGAGATTTGGAATTTAGATTAGGCAATAATTATGAACATAGTTTTGGTTATCAAAATGATTGCTCTTTTCAATCTTTCGTTGTTTTATTCACTTATTATGTTAGTTGAGTTATGGTTGACACTTGATTAGTATATTTTATATTTTATATCATATTATATAATCCTAGTTCTTTCTAGGTATTAAAACGGGCAATATCATATGGCTTGAGCTCCACAATGTTTTTTTTTAAACTTGAATTTAGTCCAAAGTTCGATTTGCATTGAACTATTTAGTTTGAGCTTGACTGCAAAAGTTTTTTAAGTGAACTAAATGAAATTTGGTTCAACATAAAAGACACACCATATAACGTAGAATTTGTAGCTTATAAATTAATAATAGTGTTCACATCTTTATAGTTTCGTGTACAGATATGAACAGTATTATTAAAAGGAACATACCCCATTTTGCCTTTGCCATAAAAGTGTATGGCCTACTCCTTTCCCAACCAACAAGTTCGATTAGTTTATTGTATTATGTCAGTGTACTATAGTCAATATCAAAAACTAGAGCCAACCATACATGACTGCCAATTAGGTATTGCGCACACACTAAAACATAAATAAAAGCACACAATATTTAATGATAACTACCATTCTTGGTTTATGAAAGTGCTGGGCTGCACATCGTTCTTCATTTACTAAAATATCTTCTGCACTAGGTTTAAATTAAGAAGAAAGTATTTCAATGGTTTAGTTGCATTAAAATAAAGCTAAGCAATTAGTCATCATCATTCTAGGCTTTATAGGGTAAAGTTCCTGATCGTGTATGGAACAGTAAGGAAGTTTTCTATAACTATTTGTATATGCTTAGTTGTAAGGCATTTGTACATATGTCAAGAGACGAAAGGTCCAAATTAGATATTAAGAAAAGGCAGTAATCTTCATCGATTATAGAAACTCAAGTCTAATTACAAGTTATATGATCTGTTGTTTTTATAAAGGATTAAACCACTTAAGATTGCATGCCCGTATATATCAGTTATACATAACAAATAAATCATATTTTAAGTGCAAGGTAATTTCAAGTTTTCGCTTGTCAAGTGAGCTGTTGAGGAACAATGTCCCTGAGCTGACTAAGCTGTTGCTGTAACTAAAAATATAGCTACGAATAATCAGGTGATATTTATAATGTTAATATGGTGAACACATTAGAGGCAAAGTTGGAAGCTTTGGACTAGAAGATTGATAGTATGAATTTGGTAGTTTCATGTAAACAAGAAAGAAACTCTGTGTATTTTGTCTATAAATTATATGGTGAATATAGAAAAACAGCACTATACTCAGAATCTGCCTTATCCAAAGCATTTTATAAAGAATCGAAAGAATAGTAATACTGGTATACAATTACACAACCACAAACGAATGAGACTGACTCGGAGCAAGTACTACAACAAGCATCAACTTCTGATCCTATGACTGCCACTGCAATTGAAACAAATAATCAGACCATTCTCATTGCTACTACAATTGTATTCAGCAGCATAAGGGATAAATAATTTGAAATGTTTGGAGGATGGTCATTGGCCAACTTATTTGAAATGTTTAAGAGTAGAGCCTATCTAAATAAAAAAGTCCTAGTTTTTCTTTCTTGTACTTGCAGGATTTGTTTCTGTAAGATATAATATGCTTTCCACTTCTCTACCAACTATCATGGATTAGTCTACTTATCACTATATAGATTGGTTCATATTTAGATTTCGCAAGTTATAAATGAACATTGATTGTAAACTCCCCATGCTTATCCATAACCCTACCTATTCCAAAGTTCCTACTCGGTTAATCCTCAAGTTCAAGCAATTCAAGGTAAGTAGCCAACAAGGTTATTGTCACTGCATTACATCTGTTTATGCGTTCTCCAAACATACGTGGGTTACTTAATGGAGTTTGTGAGTTAGTTTTCAGAAGTCAGAAAATTATGTTTATTGGTCTAATATCTACTCTATCATCATGTCACAAGAGAGTTTCAAGACAAATTCTCATTAATGGATTTGGGGATTTGAAGTTTGACAGTATGCTTCAGGTGAAAAAAGCTAACCAAGAGCAAAGCAAACAAATTTCCAATATTAACCAGTGTCACAATCAGATTCTACATCGAACAACCAACACTCTTAACATTTTCTCTCTACCATCAGCTTCCCCACGCACCATATTGACAGAGAAATACAATGTGGTCAACTCTTCAGTTCTATTCATATGCATCTTCTCTTCAATTTTATTTCCCAATCAAAACCCACATTCATCCCTTCTTGCCGTATTAAACAGGTGAACATCGGAGTTGCAACATACATATAAATAAACACATATATAGGTCGAAGCTAGAGAGAAAGAACAAACAGGAAAAATATAACTCTATAATCACGGTTTATAGAAATTAGTAGAAACAAAGAAAAGTAACTTTAATTTGATAACCAAAACAAGGAAAAGGAATTTCTAAAACCTAGAAAGGCACCAGTAGTTTCTGCTGGACACCGAAATGAGAGGCAAAGAAGGGATGAACAGAAAAGAAATTCTTACTTCTCACTGCGGCGAGGAACCAGACGGAAGAAGGAGAGCTGCGGCATGGAAGCAAACGGAAGAAGGGGAGCTGCGAGGGAGAGTTGTTTCAAGATTCACTGCGGGGAGGAAGCAGACGGAAGAACGAGAGCTGTGGCGTGGAAGCAGACAGAAGAAGGAGAGCTACAAGGGAGAGTTGTTTCGAGAGCGATAGGTTAGTTTTAGTGAGGTTATTTTTGTCATTTCATAATGTGTTTTGTTTTTGTCCCTAGGACAAGGATTCTTGTACTACAGTCTTGGAAGGTACAAAAAATTTCTGTCTTTGTCCTCTAAAGACGAAACAAAAATAGGTAAGGACAGCAAGCAAACACTACGAAGTACAGAACTTTTGTGTCCTTATCATCCGTCCTTACCCATAAAGACGATAACCAAACACTACGTAAGTAAACTGATTTGGATTAGTTAAGCTTTTTTGTTCTCTTTTCAAAGAAAAAGTGTAAGAGTAACAAAGAGCATAGTTTGGGTTCACCTGGTCCGAATCCTTGTTGATTGACATTATTATCAAGTGACCAATTGCCGAGGATGAAAAGGGATGAATTTGTTTGTTTCCACTGCTTTTAAAAATGTTTTGCAAGGTAAACAAATATTTAAGTTGGAGTATAAAAGTGAAATAGAAAAGGATGTATTTTCTCATTAAATCGTGAACCTTATATAATATCATTTATAAGGGGGAATATTTAATGCATTTTCCAGATATATCATATGATTAATGTCAACAAAAAAAGGAATATTTCTAAACTAGCATTATATGAACCTATAGTGTTTGTATGTCATGATATGATTCTAACAAGGGAGAGAGAGAACGAGTTTGATTCGTAAGGTGCATTTGCGAAAAACAATTCTGTACAAGCAGCGAATATAAGGGGAACTAGCCACTAGGTATGGACTAGAAAGAATATTAAAGCTAAAGCTGGAGTGATTGAAGGTAAATTTGACGAAAGAAACTTTTGTATCCCAAGGGAACCTTTTGTAAATCTTGATATTATTCATGAATATTCATTTTGTAGCATTGATCTCTTGCAAGAATAGCAATAATGATTTAACTTTTATTTTCTAATTATAAGTTCAAAAACTGAACCCTCATCGCCTTATTTTAAGTTAATGGTCTATATAACTACAACATAAACTTTCCTTCAAATTCTTGCAGTTAAATTACATAACCCCAATTTACGACTTTCCTGGTTGATGTTCCCACATAGCCCATAGATACCAACATTTTCAACTTCTTAACAACCCAAGATATATAATTTTCAGTTTAAGGACAAACAAGAGGAGATGATTACAGGACTATTTTTCCCTTGTGCATCAGTGTTTCTGAAGAACTTCCAAGTACTTTTCAATCTACCAGTCTTTTGAAATATATTAGTATTTTTCCGAACCTAACTTTCTTATAACAAAAAAAGAAAGAAAGTAGTTAAGTGTCAACTTCTAACCAATAACTTCGTATTTAAATATGAACCATGCATATATAATGGCTTTAAGAAACCAAGCGTAGGGATGATGCTTTATTTACGTGATTGTTCCAAGTAATAGACAACAGTTGAGAAGCTCTTCACTTCTAGATGATCAAAGACAAGCTAACAGAGGAAAAGAATTCCCGCTCTTGTGCTAAGTTAAAAGTTTGACGCTTTAATATTGAAGGAGTTTAACATTCTGCAAATTCTGGGAAATTAGTTGAAGATATAAAAAATCATGACCTACTTGTTGGACTTCCGATTTCTCTATAGTTCTTAGTTCTTCCTAAAATTGTACGTTCCTAATTTTCGGTGATATATATTAATTTGCTGTTCATTGTAAAAATAAAAAGAACAAAAATAAAAAGAACAAACAAGAATGGAAGAGACAAGACAGCCGGTATTGATATGATCATTGATTTTGTTTTATTTTAAATAGCTAATGGTTTTGGTGATGACTTTTGCACATAGAAAATCTTCCTTCGTAATAATAAAGTGAAGTAGACATCACAATTATCTGAACATGTGGATATTAAAATATAATCCTTATTCACAATCCTTGATATTTAATTAGATGTTACCTTTGTTTTGTTTGTGATTTCAAACATCAAATATGGTCAGTATCAGAATGAATTATTGGCATTACGAGGGATCATCTATATCTTTATAATTGTATTATTGCCAAATCTTTGTATGCTTGATTCGTTGGGTCATCCTATCATAATTGGTAGGCACTAAGAAATGACGATATGACAAATCAACAGCACATAAAAATGTTGTTCTGTTTAAGTGCAAATGGTTTAATCTTGGTGACATAAAAGTTAATGACAATATTACTAGCATCAATGTTAGTAAGACATGGTATGATAATAATCATTTTGTCCTTGCGATTCAAGTGAAGCAAGTATTCTACTTCAACGATACCGTATTGGGCAACAATTGAAAAGTTATGTAAAAGTTTCAATATTGAAATTTCTTCGATTTTTCTGAAAGGGATAATGGTCTATTGAGTAAGGATGGTGATGAAGTATGTCAAGAGACTGAATTGGAGTTAAATAATGAAGCCATTCAAATAGAAGATACAGATATATCATGATTTCACAGGAGAGATATTGATCCCAATATAGTACAAGTGGATGACGTATAATCAATCTTATCATATAAAGAGATGAAGACTATATTGGGGATGAATTATATGACAATGATGAAACTTTAGCCAAATATAATAGTTATGAAGAGTCGAATCATTATGTAATTAATGATTATAATTTTCAAGATCTTAATCATGATAATTAAAAGTTAAAAAATGTTGTTTATATTGTATGAAATGTATTGTTAATGTTTGAGTTATGTTAATGCGTATTGTTGATATTTTACTTATGTTAATATGTAGTTGATGTTTCACTTATGTTAATGTGTATTATTGATGTTTTCTATATATCACTTATGTTAATGCAGATTGTTGATGTTTGAATTATGTTTATATGGAATGCTGACGTTTGAGTTATGTTAATACAGAATATTGCTGTTTGAGTTATATTTAGGTGGAGTGTTGCTATTTGAGATATGTATATGCAGATTGTTGATGTTTGACTTATGTTTATACAGAATGTTCATGTTTCCATTATGTTAATTTGGAATGTTACTGTTTGAGTTATGTTGATGTAGATTTTTTATTTTTTAGTTTTGTTTATGAGTATTGTTGATATTTGAGTTATGTTAATATGGAATGTTCATGTTTGAGTTATGTTAATATGGAATGTTCATGTTTGAGTTATATTTATGCAAAATGCTGATGTTTGACTTTTGTTTATGCGGATTGTTGATGTCTGAGTTATGTTTATGAGTATTGTTGATATTTGACTTATGTTTATGTGTAATGTTGATATTTGAGTTATAGATATCCAATATAATAGCACCTGGTCGAAATAAAGGAAATAAGGTGGCAATTATCGAAATTGTTCTTCCCCCACACATCTAGATCAATCCAACCCTAGCCAACAACGACAATCAACTTCTTCCATCAACAAAGTTAGTCAGCAACAATCTCCATCTGCCTTAACTACTGTTGAAGATTAATTTCACTTTTACTTGCTGTTCATAAATGAAACTCAATATCGTCGATATCGACAACCCTGAAGGTTCAAGCTATATGACTTCACTATTGAAACAAAGGGTCAAGAATCATCGTTATCGACTATATAAATACTACAAGTCTTTTCCTTTAGATGAGGAGGCAAGGAGTCATGTTCCCGAACAAATGTCTTTAGAAAATTGGAGCCAAATATGTGATTATTGGGCCTCTGTGAATGTTAAGGTTTGACTGTTTCTTTTCTTTATTTAGGAAAAGTGTGAGAAAGCTAAGATTAATTAAGTATGTCAACGGATCGGGGCCTGTCCATTAATTTTTTAAACAAAAAATGAAAATGATGTCATTTTAAACAAAACGACGTCGTTTCGAGAGAAGTGAGCTGGTGGACGGACCATGGTTGGCCTGTGGTCAGGTCAACCTGAGACAAAAAAGGGCCAGGCCGGGTAGACCAGGCCATAATTGTCATCCCAAAGGTTAATAGAGGAAAAATAAAAACTACTCCTAACTAAGCCTCCAAATCATTTGTTTTCGTATGAAATGAATATTTAAGTTCTTTGTTTAGAAGTTATAATTATATCAGTAAATACAATATTATTTATTGTGTTTTCAATTCTTTTTTTCATAAAACAGAGTGAAAAGTAACCACATGGTTAAGAGTGTGATAAGATCATACTATACAAACTCACTCACTATAAGGAAGGTTAAAGGTGGATGTCAAAAGAAGCACAAAATAATTATGTAAGTATAAAAATTTGTTTAATTTTAAGATTGTTTATTTATGTAGTACTAACTAATAATATTTGAATTGAATATTGATTTTGCTTTTTAAATTTTATAATACGATGCAGGAGTTGTTGCAAAGATCATTATCTGACAGAAATGAGCCAAATATAGATGATATTTGTAGCAACGTACTTGGATCAAGATCCGGCTATATCAAAGGTCTTGAGTTTGGTCCTAAGCCAAATGCTTCATCCTCATCAAGACCAATGTATGTTGACCATCTTACAGAGGATAACCAATCATTGAAGGCTAAATTGGAATGTAATGAACAAAACTTAGAATGTAATGAACAAAAGTTGGCCAAGCTTGAAAAGATGGTCAAACAAATACTTGTCTCGAATTATGTAAGTAGTTGTGAAGATAAAAACAAGTCTTAATTTGTACATAACTATCTTTGTTAACGTTTGTAAACATTTAATGATATTTTATTATTTATACAAAATGCTTCTAATTTCTAATTATTTTAATTATATTTTCTTATAATAAATTATAAAACAAAAAATCTAAATATTTCATACAATAAGATAGATTAAACATGTCACCAATAATTATAATTAACAAGATAAAGTTTTTAACAATATTTTTTAAAAAAAATAGAAAACATAGCTAAAAAGATTTGCCAACTTTTTCAAAATCTTCACCAAAACTTTTTAGCTATGTTTTAAAAAACATCATCAATAATTTTTGGCTACATTTCCAAAAGTGCAACAAAAAGTTTTTTGCCACGACTGCTATATCTTCGCTAATAATTTTTGGTGACGATTTCTCTATTTGTTGCAAAATATTATTACCTATATTTATAGTAATGTAATAAATAACATTTAGCTACGAAATCCAAGTGTACTAAAATATCATTGGCGAAGATTTATCGTATCATCGTGTATCCCTTTTCATTAGGTATTTAGCTAGTAGCAAAAAATAATTTGCAACAATTTGATAAAAACGTCACGTATAGTATTTTTTTATCAAAATTTTGCGACAATTTGGACAATGATTTAATATCATCGCTAAATATTATAAATGATGAATTAGGATTAAAAGCCTCTTCTATTGTAGTGAGTTTCAACATTATAAAGAACTATACCAAGATCATCAAAGAGCTTCTTAATCCAAATAATTATTTACTGTGTCATTAAAGAGCTTCTTAATCAAAATAATTATTTACACTAAATAAAATTTGTATTATTTTTTTATTAGTAATTGATGCTATCTAACTTAAAATAATATTGTTTTAAGTAAAGTATACCTTAACTAGGACTTATTTCTGTTAAACGACGTTAATATTCATATGATCTTGAACTTAAATATTAACTCATATATAGAATAATGGATATCTTTAATACTTTATAAGATATCTTTAATACTTTATAAGTATCAAATATTGATCATCTTTAGTATATTATTAATGCATCGAACCAGAACAAGTAAACAACTTTTATATCTATCTATAAAGATCTAATTTCTAGAATTAAGATGTTACCTTTTCATATCTTATAAAAGTTATTCTTGGACTATGACATATTCAATAATTGAACATATGAATTATTTTTCTCTATGAGCAGTATGTCATTACATATTCCTACTGAAGAGGATAACTATACTCCCACTAACATTCTTGTAAACATGACAAATTTATAATCATTTCTAAAAAAACTCTTTAAATTCATCATGAGAGCAAATATGTTATCATCTCATAACCTTTTAACTATACATCAAATCTATTAACAGAGGTACTGATTCCATTTGGATATATTGTCATGCGATTTGAACGTTTTCAAACTTCATATTACTCATAATATTCTATCTTGAAAACCTTTAACCTAAATATGCATTGAAATAAAAATTTTGTCTAATATGATCTATAAAGTTATATCTAACCGCTTTGGATATCTTATCACTTTCTGTTATCCAACTTAGTTATAAAATTAATGAATAATATATGCTTCCACTAAGCATCACATCCTAAAATCATTAAATTTGACTCTTTTAATGTCTTACCTTTCTATATCTAAAGGAGAATCTTGATAATTGATTTAATTGGAATTCATGAAAGTAAGTAATTGGGCTAGGCATAACTGTAGAATAAATAAAAATTGCATCATAAAATATATCATATTATGCACTCCTTAATCAAAACTATAATACTATGGAATTTAGTTATGGAGATATTCACTATAAAATCTCATTTTCTATAGATAACTAAGAAAATTTAATTTTATTTATATCGATTTCATCAAAGTGTTTCAACATTATTAATATTTAATTTCTAAATATATTTAAGGATTAATTATAAAAAATCCCATACTTTAGTTAATTTTGTAATATTAGTTTAAATTTTAAAAACTGACGCTAAAATGCTCAAAATTTTAATTTGTTGCGAATATAGCCCGAAGTTAACTAACTTCTCTAGTAACGTCACTGATGTGGCATACCACATTAGATTAAAAGTTTTGAGACATGTCCAATTATTTTCTAGATAATTATTTTATAAATTTAATAAATTTGGAAAAAGAAAAACTTAATGATTCTTTAGCCATCTGTTCTCCTTCTCCTCCTTTTTGGTTTTGTAATTGTCTTTACTTTTCCTTACTCGTTTTTTGGGTAGCTCCGACATTCCTCTATCTTGCTTGATGTGTCTTGGATTTACCTCATTGGAGGGATTTGTTTCCCCTTGTTGTTGTTTTACTTCTTCCTTATTGTCTTCATTACCTCTAAGATTTGCTGAACGAGAAAAACCATTAACAAGTTAATGAAGGCTTATGTGAAAGTGGGTATAATTGAACAGGGTTTCAAAACATTTGTGAAGATTGTGGAGTTTGGTTATGTTCCCTATGTGGTTGCTTGCAATTCTCCAATATTTTAAAAACCAAATTGGACATCGAACCGGTTAAAGAAAAGGTATAAGGTTTAAAGGTCCGACTGGTATTAAACCGCTATAAAACTAGTATATAATAAATAAGAAGTAAAAATTATAAAATACATAAAATATAGTATAAAATAAAATACTTTACTGAAATAAAAATGAAATAAGAATGCCTAT
>JAOTJB010326670.1:0-13756 GCA_027123815.1 Erythroxylum minutifolium | reverse complement strand
AAAACTCACCCAAAATTTGCAATTATTTTTCAGGATTCAGAAGAATACCCCGTTAGGCAACGGGAGTACGTCTGTGCATATGAGAGAAAGAAGAGGTCGGGATCAGTTCGCGTCTGCATTTTGTGTCTTTTAGTTTTACAGTGAGTTGTAATTTCCGCAAAAAGTTGTATTATTGTAACTGAATATTTCAGTTTGTAATAATTTGAGAAATTGGATATGATTTGTATTTTGTAATTTGAAATGGGCCCAAGTGGCTAATAACAAGTTCTGTTGAATTCATTGTTTCTATCAAATGCTTATAAAATAAAGTGAACTGTTTTGGTTAACGATTTTCTGTAATTTATGTTTTAAAAAAAGGATACCGAGTTTTAATTGTTAAGTGATGTGACACGCCACCTCGCGAGGTACGGATTCGGATATCATTATCGATATCGGGTTCGGGTCCGACGGGAGTGGGGTGTTACATGTCTCTTGTACACTTTTAGGAATCATTTGATTCCATGTTATGATCTTGGATAATGAATATACTAAAGGAGAAGATTTGACAAAGTGTAGGATATGCGCCCACTACGAGGATTCTTTGGGATGATTTGAAAGAGCATTTTTTGGTTAGAAACGCACCAAGAATTAACCAATTGAAAGGAGAAATTTCATCTCTCTAGTAGCGAGGCATGAGTGCAGCTGAATACTACACAATTCTCAAGGCTAAGTAGGATGAATTGGGAAGCTACAAGAAGGTCCCGAGATGTACGTGTAGAGGATGCACGTGTGATGCCTCTAAGGAACTCACTCGAGAGAGAGAGGAGGAGAAACTACATCAACTTTTTTTCGGTTGGAAAACTTGTCTTTTGGAATTGTTCGTTAAAAAATTCTAAACATGGATCCCCTCCCATCCATGAATAAAGCTTACGCTTTGGTTGTGAAACAAGAATGTCAATCCCAAGTGCATGTGAGCAAGATGATAGAGTCGAGGTGGTGGCTTTGGTTGCTCAAACCAGAACAAAATTAAATTCTCATTTGAACAATTCCAAAGGACAAGGAGCAAAAGGTAATCAAGGCGAAAGGAAGTGCTACATTTGCAATCGACTAAGGCATATGGCTTCGAATTGTTTCAAAATGGTGAGGTATCCTAATTGGTGGACTGGACTTTATGGATATAAGCTTAACCACCTAGTCCTACCCAATACGATTCGGCAAAATCGAGGCCCTACCCAACAGTCCTCTCGTTTAAGGTTTGGAAACCAACATCAAGGAGTAGGCTGGTCTACAAGCTTAGAGTTGAACCAATGGGCCTGAAACAAGACTCTAGGTAGAGCTTCAGCCTTTCAAACAATGGGGGAACAATCCAAAGGTAGTTCATGCGTGCCACATCGTTCCGGCGACCAAATTCAAAAGTTATTAATTGCTCTCTTGGAATGAGAAAAAAGTGACAAAACTTTCCAGTAAGATGTGTAGTGACTTTTTATGGATTCTCGATAGTGGTGATAAGTGTAAATTGTATCGTATTTTAGGGCATAGTTTGAAATGTGTTTAGCCATTAATTCAATCATTTAGTTTGTGTTTAGGTTAGAATTGTGTTAGTTTGTTAATTATTTGTGTTTTAAGTGTTTTCGAGGTTAGTACAAGCTTTTGAGCTTAAATATTATGTTTTGGATATACCTTGATGTGTTTGCTAGGGTTTCAAGGTCAACATCGAAGAATTGAGGAGTTTTGAAAGACATTCGGGCCAAAACAATGGCCCAGGATTATGATAGAAGGATTAGATTTGGGCCACGATCGTGGCCTACATCGGGCATACATGCAGTCTCTTAAGAACTTCACATATTGAGGGATTTTTGGGACCTTTCGAATCCCGAAAAGACCCTAGGGTTACCCAAAACATAAAAGACTATTTAAAGAACATTAAGAGATGCACAAAGGAGCTTTTGGCATCAGCCACACTTGAAAACCTAAAGAGAGAATACTGAGATAGAGAAAGAAGAAGAAGGAAGAGGAAGAAGAGGAAGACAAAGCTGACTAGACTTGCTTCTCGAATTAGGAGATTTCCTGATGTCGCTACCTTCTGTCATCTATTTTAAGTCATTATCTCCATTTTGTATCGATTTTATTTATGTATAGAATTGAGATGGATAGTATGATGATAGGATTTGAAATATTGATGATGTTCTAAACTCTCCTTCAGAATTTTATTTTGATTTAATGATAATTTAGTCGATTGTGCTTATTGGAAGAATGTCATGATTTGATTGTGTTCTTGCGTAATTCTGTAATAAACTGAGAGGGTGAACTGAATCAAAAATGATTAAATATGATTAATGAGAGTCAGGTAATTTAATAGAAATCGTAACAAATCATATTGGTAATTATGTGGAGAGAGATCTCGTGTGACATTCCGATAGTTTATTAGAGTGCTTAAGATCTAATTAGGGTTTTGGATAATTTGTGAATTGAAAGATTGCAAATTTCATAATCTGATTAGGGTTTATAGTTTAGGGTTTAATGGTTATAACTCGAGAGAGAGTAATCAGCCCTAGGATAGTTTAGAACTGACACTCCATTAACACATAATCGGCTAGGTTAGCATTAATGATAAGTAAAATCTCCTTTCTCATAAATTGGTAAATTACTTAGGTTGATTTCTATTGTGATTATATACTACTCATTTGTTAATACTTTTGTGTTTAATTTATGATTTGATTGGTTGAACTCAATTCTTGTAATTAATTTCTGTTACATCTTTTATTTTCAGTTTTATTGTTTTTTTGGCCTTAGATTTTAGGATTAGATTACTCTCCTTCTTCGTGTGATCAACACTTTTAATACTACGCTATGAACTGTACGCTTATGGAATATTGAGGGTTTATAAGATTAAAACTTAACTCGATCAAGTTTTTGGTGCCTTTGCTGAGGAGGTGTTGAATTAGTTTAATTCCTATAGTCTAAGGTGTTTCACTATCTTTTATGATCGTGGCACCTAATCATAAGAAGGAAAGAATCTAGGAAGTTTGGGCGAAAAGTCGAAAACACATTGATTTGGACATCTCAAGGTAGCGATGAAGAATCCAAAAAATTAGACATCAAAAAGAGATAAAAAGAACGATCATAGAGGATATATATTACAGGGAGCAAAGGACTCTTGTTGATTTCAATGAGGCCCAATTTAGTTGGGGAAATCATCATCCTTATACGAAAACGTACGCTTCAAGGTGGCAGAACCACCTAGATTTCAATTGGTCTAATAATGTAAGTACTCATAAGGGACATCAAAACCTATTAGGATTTCAGCAAGATGAGTCCAGTTCATGGGATTCCAAATTGGAAAAAATAATGGATAAACTAGCAAACATGGAAGAGACCCAGAAGAGACTGGAAGACCAATTTGATTAAGTTACAGAAAATCATGTCTCTTTTATTTACAACCTAGAGATTTAAGTGAGACAACTTTCCATAAATTTTGTAAGAGAAGTGTGGAAGACTCTCTTAGCAATATGGAATTACATAAATGAGAGCAATATGAGGATATCATACTTAGAAGTGGGGAAGAGCAAGAAAAACTAGTGGGAAATCAAGATGAACCTTGTAAAAGTCCAAGAGATGAAGAAAGGAATGGCAACCCTCCCTATTATTCCCTAGATCTTGGTATACCATGCTTGAACATTGAAAAAACTTAGGTAGACGTCTATGAAGAGAACTTTGTCATTTGGATCAGTGATGACTAAGTGACATTCAACATGAATGATGTATTAAAAAATCTAGAGGAGGGCGACTCATTCAGAAAAATTGATGTGCTTAAATCTTTAAAGGAATGAGAGGATAAAGAACAGTTGACAACAGACATCAAGTTTTAAAAAGCTATAGAAGTCTCTGTTCAATAAGCTAAAGAAGAAGAGGAGATGAGGGCGAATGAGGAAAAACCAAGAAGAGAACAACTCACCCTCTTACTGAGCAAACTGCTAGATTCCATGAAAGATTCAGGGAGTTTTATTATTCCTTGTTTTGTTACTAGTTTGCTCGAAAAAAGGACATCATTGAGCTTAATTGGTTTTCATAATTTTATCAATATTGTCCTTTTGATCATTTTGCAATTTGTAGCTTACTTACAAGCCATAAAATCGATGTTGAATGAAAAGGGTGAAGGTAAACTGCTCATAATTAATCCCAACTGAGTTTACAATGATACAAGATTAAGCTAACGATCATAAATTAGCACGTTTAGTAGTTAGATTTAAATTGTTGTGTTTAGTTAGATTTGTTTTCAATTCTAAATAAAATTTTAATGATTTGGGATTACTAATTCTCTTACTCTCTTTAAGCAATTCTAAGATAAGACCATAATCTCGAGCGTTAGGCGGATTTGGTCTCAACACCTCACCATCATCACCTTCATCACCGCAAAATTTTGTTTCTAACCTTTTTCTTTTAAATTTAGTATTTATTTTTATATTATTTTATGTTATTTCCTTCCATGTGTTTTTGTTTGTCTCCTTCTCACATTGAGGACAATGTGTTGCTCAAGTGTGAGGAGGGTTGTGTGTTTTGCTTTGAGTGTGAATTTTGCATATTGTTATGTTAGTGTATTTAGGTAGCTTAATGTGAATTGTGTGAATGTATCGATGGCTTAGATGGAACGAAATCGATTTAATTTTGAACATAATATATTAGTTTATGAAGAGTCATTAGCTCGCGAAATTAGTGATCTGGGTTCTTTGGCTAAAATATGCAAGTTAATTAGGATTCAGTGTTAGTTTATCACCCTACAAGTTGTCACATTCATTCATAATTTTAGTTCTTTTGACTAAGTAGCTTTGCTAGTATTTTTTCATGAAAACGAGTAGCTAAAGCAACATTAAAAAAAGAAAAAAGAACTAACAATAAATTTTAAATAAATAACTATTCTGCTGACCTTCGGATTATGAATTGAGCTAGTAGCTAGTTTAGAACGTGATCTAGCTAAGTAACCGGATTGACACGCACCACAAATGCGTAATCTAGCTAAGTAACTGGATTGACACGCATCATAAATGTGTACCTTCGCATCAAAAGGCTATAATGACATTCTAACTAAGAAACTTACTAAAAACAGGACTTAGTCAAGTAACTAGATTGACATTCATCACCAATGTTTGCCTCCGTGTAAAAAGACTAGGTCTATGTCCACAAAAAGTAATAAAAAAAAGTTTTCTAATAAAAACCTACCAAACTTGTAACTTTTCATGAAAACATACTTAGGTTTAGTTACAAAGTTTGATTGACTAAATAATTATTAATGTGGGTGTATAATTGACAGGGGTGACTAAACTTGACATTTAAGTTTTAATTAATATGTATATTTAGTCCAGAGTTCTTAGATGCAGATTTTACATGTTAGTAATTTGGAACAACTTAAATGATTGTGTTTAGAGTTAAATTTGTTAAATTTGTTTCATGAAGTTGAAGCCATTGCTTTATTATTGGATTGTGTACTTTGTGTTTTTGTGTTGTTTGTTGTTTTGTTTGCTTGAGTACAAGCAAATGTTTAAGTGTGGGGATGTTGATAAGTGTAAATTGCATCACGTTTTAGGGTGTAGTTTGATATTTATTTAGCTGTTAATTCGCTCATTTAGTATGTGTTTAGGTTAGAATTTTCTTAGTTTGTTAATTATTTGTGTTTTAAGTGTTTTATAGGTTAGTACAAGATTTTAAGCTTAAATATTATGTTTTTGAAGTTCTTTGATGTGTTTACTAGTGTTTTTAGGTCAATATCGAAAAACAGAGGAGTTTTGGAAGACATTCAGGCCAAAACAATAGCCCACGATCACGACAGAAGGCTCAGATGTGGGCTATAGTTATGGCCTACATCGGGCAAACATGCAGTCACTTACGAACTTCACGTTTTCAGAGACTTGTTGGACCTTTCAAACCCTGGAAAGACCCTAGAGTTACCCAAAACATAAAAGACTTAAAGAACATTAAGAGGAGCATAAAGGAGCTTTTTGCATTAGCCACACTTGAAACCCTAAAGAGAGAATATCGAGAGAGAGAAGGAAGAAGAAGGAAGAGGAAGAAAAGGAAGATGAAGCTAATTCGACGTGCTTTCCGAATCAGGAGATTTACCGACGTCACTACCTTCTATCGTCTATTCTAAGTCATTATTTCCTTTTTGTTTCGATTTTATTTATGTATAGACTTGAGATGGATCTTCAATTTTATTTATGTATAGAATTGAGATGGATAGTACGATGATAGGATTTGGAATATTGATGATGTTCTAAACTCTCCTTCAGGATTATATTTTGATTTAATGATAATTTAGTTAATTGTGCTTATTGGATGAATGTCATGATTTGATTGTGTTCTTGCATAATTTGATAATAACTAAGAGAACTGAATAAAAAATGATTAAATTAGACTAATAAGGGTTAGGCGATTTAATAGAAATTGTGACAAATCATATTACTAATTGTGTGGAGAAAGATCCCATGTGACGTTCTAATAGTTTATTAGAGTGCTTCAGATCTAGTTAGGGTTTAGATAATTTGTGAATTGAGAGATTGCAAATTCTATAATCTGATTAGGGTTTATAATTTAGGGCTTAATGGTTATAACTCGAGAGAGAGTAATTAGCCCTAGGATAGTCTAGAACTGACACTCCATTGGCACATAATCGGCTAAGTTAGTATTAATGATAAGTAAAATCCCCTTTCTCATAAATTGGTAAATTCCTTAGGTTGATTTCTATTGTGATTGCATATTGCTCACTTGTTAATAATTTTGTGTTTAATTTTTGATTTGACTGGTTAAACTCAATTCTCGTAATTAATTTCTGTTGCATCTTTTATTTTTAGTTTTATAGTTTTTTTAGCCTTAGATTTAGGACTAATTATTCTTCTTCCTCATATGATTGAAATCTTTAATATTACGCTACGAACTGTGCGCTTGCAGAATATTGAGGCTTTATAAGATTAAAAATTACCCCAATCAAGTTTTTAGCGCCATTACCAGAGAGATGTAAAATTAGTTTAATTCTTGTAGTCTAAGGTGTTTCACTATCTTTTGTGATTGTGGTACCCAATCAAAAGAAGGAAAAAAAGTATAGGAAGTTTGGGCAAAAAGTCAAAAACACATTGATTTGGACATTATAAGGCAGCGATGAAGAATCCAGAAAATTAGATATTAAAAAGAGATAAAAAGAACGATCATGGAGGATATATATTATAAGGAGAAAAGGATGCTTGTAGATTTCAATGAGCCTCAATTTAGTTAGGGAAATCGTCATCCTTATATGAACACGTTCACTTCAGGGTGGTAGAACCACTCAGATTTCTATTAGTTTAATAATGTAAGTACTCACACGGGACATCAAGACCTATTAGTATTTCAGCAAGATGAGTCTAGTTCATGGGATTCCAAATTGGACAAAATCATGGATAAGCTAAACAACATGGAAGAGACCCAAAAGAGACTGGAAGAGCAATTTTATCAAGTAACAAAAAATCATGCCTGTTCTATTCAAAACTTGGAGATTCAAGTGAGACAGCTTTCTTGTGAATTTTGTAAGAGAAATGTAGAAGACTCTCTGAGCAATATGGAATTACATCAATGAGAGCAATGTGAGGCTATCATACTTAGAAATGGGGAAGAGGAAGAAAAACGAGTGGGAAATCAAGCTGAATCCCATCTTGTAGAAGATCAAGAGATGAAGAAAAGAATGACAACCATATTATTCCCTAGATCTTGGTATACCATGCTTGAACATCAAAAACACTTAGGTAGATGTCCATGAAGAGAACCTCATCATTTAGATTAGTGATGATCAAGTGACACTTAACATGAATGATGTATTAAACAATTTGGAGGATGGCGACTCATTCAGAAAAATTGATGTGCTCGAATCTTTGAAGGAATAAGAGGACGAAGAATAGTTGACAACGAACATCAAGATTGAAGAAGCTATAGAAGTCTTTTTTTAAGAAGCTAAAGAAGAAGAGGAGATGAGGACAAATGAGAAAGAACCAAGAAGAGAATAACTGACCCTCTTACCGGGCAAGTTGTTGGACTCCATAGAAGATTCAGGGAGTATTATTATTTTCTATTTTGTTAACAATTCGCTCAAAAAAAGACATTACTAAGGTTAATTGGTTTTTCATAATTTTATCAATATTGTCCTTCTAATCATTTTGCAATTTGTAGCTTACTTACAGGCTACAAAACTGATGTTGAATGAAAAGGGTAGAAGCAAGTCGCTCATAATTGATCCCGACTGAGTTTCCAATGATACAAGGTCAAGCTAATGACCATAAATTAGCACACTCAGTAGTTAGATTTAAATTGTTATGTTTACTTAGATTTGTTTTGAATTTTAAATAAAATTTTAATGATTTGAAATGATCTGGGACTGCTAATTCTCTTACTCTCTTTAAGCAATTCTAAGATAAGACAACAATCTCGAGTGTCAAGTAGATTTGGTCTCAACACCTCACCATTATAACCTCCATCATCGTAAAGTTTTGATTCTAACCCTTTTTTTTTAAATTTAGCCTTTATTTATTTATTATTTTATTTTATGTTATTTCCTTCCATGTTTGTTTGTTTGTCTCCTTCTCACATTGAGATAATGTGTTGTTCAAGTGTGGGGAGGGTTGTGCATTTTGCTTTGAGTGTGCATTTTACATATTGTTACGTTAGTGTGTTTAGGTTGCATATTGTGAAATATGTGAATGTATCGATGACTTAGACGGAACGAAATCAATTTGATTTTGAACATAATCTATTAGGTTGTGAAGAGTCGTTAGCTCACAAAATTAGTGATATGGGTTCTTTGGCTAAAATATGCAAGTTAATTAGGATTCAGTGTTAGTTTATCACCTTATAAGTTGTCACATTCATTTATAATTTTCGGTCTTTCAGCTAAGTAGCTTTGCTAGTATTTTTTCATGAAAACAAGTAGCTAAAGCAACAAGGTAGGCATGAAAAAAAGAAGAAAAAATTTAAATAAATAGCTATTCTGTTGGCCTTTGAATTATAAATAGAGCTAATAGCCAGTTGAGAATGTGATGTAGCTAAGTAACCAGATCGACATATATCATAAATGTGTGCCTTCGTATCAAAAGGCTATAATGACGTTCCAACCAAGTAACTTACTAAAAATATGACTTAGTCGAGTAACCAGATCAACATTCATCACCAATGTTTGTCTTTGTGTAAAAAGACTAGTCCATGTCCATAAAAAGTAACAGAAAAGAACATTTTCTAATAAAAACCTACTAAACTTATAATTAGCTTAACTTTTCATGAAAACGTACTTGGGTTTAGTTGCAAAGTTTGATTGACCAAATAATTATTAATGTATGTGTACAATTGAAAGGGGTGAATAAACTTGACATTTAAGTTTTGATTAAGATGTATATTTAGTCCAGAGTTCCTAAATGCAAATTTTGCATGTTAATAATTTGGAACAACTTGAATGATTGTGTTTAGTGTTAAATTTGTTTTGTGAAGCTGAAGCCATTTCCTCATTATTACATTGTGTGCTTTGTGTTTTTGTGTTGTTTATTGTTTTGTTTGCTTGAGGACAATCAAACGTTTAAGTGTAGGGATGTTGATAAGTGTAACTTGTATTGTGTTTTAGGTAATAGTTTGATATGTGTTGATAGGTGACATTTGTACATACTTTTCTTGGGATAATTTGTTAATTAATTGTGATAAATTGATTGTTGTTAACTTGTTTAGCTTATGTTTTATCTTAGTTTCATACAATTGTATGATTATGTATGAATGTATGTTAATATGCATGAATGTGTGTGAATTAGGTCTTTAAGATTACATTTTGCATGAATTTTACATTGCATTGTTGCATGTCTTTTTCTTACATTTTGTTGGTATTAATTACATGTATTTTGAGCATGAGTAAGTGATTAATTTTTTTGTTGATCAGTAGGTTTGAAGGTGGTTTTGAGGGATGGAAGGATAGAAGAACTAAAGAGAAAGCAAGTCATGTGACCTAACGGAAAGCTGGAATTTTCTTGGGCCGACTCATCACCAATGTCAAGCTTTCGTAAAATACAATTCTTATTGGATGTTTTTTGTTTTTGATCCAAAATAAAGAGGAGAAATTAAGTTTCAAATTGGTGAAATAATGGCCAATTTGGATAAGAAATCAATAAGATATCATGTGTTGAAGTCAAGACAAAAAATAAAGTTTTCTGGAAAATTACAGCTGGCAACTTCCTCCTTTCTTACGTCGTTTTAAGCATTAAATGGGGTATAAAAACTCAATTTTAGAAAGAAGAAGAGGTCGTGCAAGACATCCAAGGGAGAGAGAAGAACGCATTTTTTGAGAGAAAAACCAAGAGAATTCAAGGTGGAATTAAAGGATTTCAAGGAGGCACAAAGCTGCCACTTTAGAATTCCAGCTTTGCTCTTCAACATATAAGCCTTGTTTCTTCTCTTTTCTTACTTATTTGTTGTATTTTGTTGATTGAGAAGGATGTATGGATATGCTATGAACATGCTGGATAAGATTTTGATGGATTTCTAAGTAGTTATTAGGGTTGTTATTGCCTAAACTTTGTAGTACCTCACTTTATTCAATGTTATAGATGTGTTTAATGTTGTTTGATTTTTATGGCATATGGCTGCCCATACTTTGCTCACATAGAGATAAGGAGTTAAGAAATATGTTAGTAAGTGCCATGAGGGTGGGCTTACACTTAGAACACTCCATATATCAAGTTACCTTGCCATTTAGAGAGAGATGGCTGTCTAAAAATTTGTTCATATCCTTTTAATGGTTAAGTGAAAAATGGGAAGTGAGAGCTTACATAATTCATTTACATCATTAAACAGGGC
Organism: Erythroxylum minutifolium; assembly: GCA_027123815.1. Lineage (NCBI taxonomy): Eukaryota > Viridiplantae > Streptophyta > Magnoliopsida > Malpighiales > Erythroxylaceae > Erythroxylum > Erythroxylum minutifolium. Next base: position 2,929 of record JAOTJB010326670.1, on the reverse strand, counting down.
TTATTTGGTTCAAGTAATGAGAGTGAAAGAACTAGGACATTAGGAAATTTTGGACTAAACATAATGAACATTGCTAAATTGAGAGAATACATAGTTAGGTAATGACAATCCTAAGTTGTTAAATTAATACTTTGATTCACCATTTTCTGAATTTGTGTTCTTACTTTTGTGACAACCCTAAAGTGTGTATGTATGACTATGAATTTTTATATTTTGGATCTTTCAAATCTAATTGTTTGAGTTTCCTACATAAAATGAAATTTGGATCATTTCGGTGACTAACCAATTCTTGTGGGATGATACTTAACTATACTGTGATTTCCGATCTGTATACTTGTAGGATAAGAGGTTTTAATTTAAAATTTGGAAAATTACCTATCATATGTTTAGCCGTTAATTCGATCATTTAGTATGCGCTTAGGTTAGAATTGTGTTATTTTGTTAATTATTTGTGTTTTAAGTGTTTTATGGGTTAGTACAAGATTTGAGCTTAAATATTATATTTTTAAGTTACCTTGATGTATTTGCTATTATTTCAGGGTTGGTATCGAAGAGCAAAGAAGTTTCGAAAGACATTCAGGCCAAAACAACAGCCCCTGATCGTGGCCTATCAAGCCATAATCGTGATAGAAGGCTCAGATGTGGACCACGATCATGGCCTATAGGGCCATGATCATTGCCTGCATCGGGCAAACGCACAGTAACTTACGAATTTCGTGTTTCAATGGCCTTTTTGGACCTTTCGGACCCTAGAAAGACCCTAGGGTTACCCAAAACATAAAAGACTATTTAAAGAATATTAAGAGAAGCACAAAGAATCCTTTTGCATTAGCCACACTTGAAACCCTAAAGAGAGAATACCGAGAGAGAGAAAGAAGAAGAAGGAAGAGGAAGATGAAGCTGACTCGACGTTCTTCCTAGATCAGGAGGTTTTCCGACATCGTTGCCTTTTGTTGTCTATTCTAAGTCATTATTTCCTTTTTGTTTCGATTTTATTTATCTATATAATTGAGATGGATAGTATGATGATAAGATTTGGAATATTGATGATGTTCTAAACTCTCCTTCGAGATTTTATTTTAATTTAATCATAATCTAGTCGATTATATTTATTAGATGAATGTCGTGATTTGATTACATTCTTACATAATTCGATAATAAACTAAAAGGGTAATCGAATGAAAAACGATTAAATCAGATTAATGAGAGTTAGGCAATTTAATAGAAATCTTGTCAAATCATATTGGTAATTATGCAGAGAGAGATCCCGTGTGATGTTCCGATAGTTTATTAGAGTGCTTTAGATCTAATTAGGGTTTTGATAATTTGTGAATTAAAAGATTGCAAATTTCGTAATCTGATTATGGTTTATAATTTATGATTTAATGGTTATAACTGGAGAGAGAAATTAGTGCTAGTACAGTCTAGATCTGACACTACATTGATACATAATTGTCTAGGTTAGCATTAATGATAAGTAAAATCCCCTTATATTGACACATAATTGGCTAGGTTAGCATTAATGATAAGTAAAATCCCCTTTCTCATAAATTGGTGAATTCCTTAGGTTTATTTCTATTGTGATTGCATATTGCTCACTTGTTAATACTTTTGTGATTCATTTCTGATTTGATTGGTTTAACTCAATTCTCTTAATTAATTTCTGTTGCATCTTTTATTTTCAAATTTATAGTTTTTATGGCCTTAGATTTTAGGATTAGATTACTCTCCTTCCTCGTGAGATCGACACTTTTAATACTATGCTATGAACCGTGCACTTGCGGAATATTAAGGGATTGTAAGATTAAAACATACCCCGATCAAAACCTACTCATTATAAACAAGCATAAGTGACATCCGGTCTAATGCATAGCATTGCATACATGATTGATTCAATTGTCAAAGCATATGGAACACAATCTATTTTATCTATCTTCTTGTGTCTTAAGACACATACTCTGTGAGAGAGAAATCTCAAGTGACATAGGTAAGAATGCCCTCTTGGAATTCTCCATACCAAACTTTTTTAGCACTTTGTCTGTGTTCATGGATTGGGATAAACCAAGCAACTTCTTTGATCTATCTTTATAGATCTTTATTCCTAGAATATAGGCTATTTTCCTATATCCTTCATGGACAAGTTCTTAGATAACCACATCTTTATTGACTGAAGCATTGGTATGTCATTTCCATTTAGCAATATGTTATCCATATATAACACTAGGAAAACGATTGCACTCTCACTAACCTTCTTATAGGTATATGGTTCATTCACATTTTTTATAAAATCAAACTCTTTGATTGTGTTATAAAAAAAGATATTCCAACTCCATAATTCTTGCTTAGATCCATAAATAGACTTTTGCAACTTGTGTACTTGATTAGTGATGATTGCAAAATAGTCTACTAGTTTTATGCTAAAAAACTACAAGTATACGGGTCATAACTTGTAGTTAAAAAGCAGATATTGATCCTACAAGGATTGATACTTCGGCACCACTTAATTCAGATCAAACTTTGTTTAAGAACCCGAATTGTTTTATGGAAATAAACTAAAAATTAAATTAAAATTAAATGACTAACAATGAACAATTAATAACATCAAAATGTAGAAAATTGGAATTCAAGATTTTGACGATTAGAGCTCACTATCTCCTTGTCTTGTCTCCCTCTTATTTTATTAATTGAATTGTGTCTCACGTAAGATGTTCAATAATATAAACTACTGTTGGCCCCGGGTCTCCATATGAATTTTATGGCGACTATGTGTCACCATTGGAATTTATTTGAAATAATAATAAATCTATTTAGAAACATTGCAATAAAATAAAATATAACATTTAAATTTAATTAAAGTCTAGACAAGGAAAATTTGTGGTGGGACTTTTCTAATATAAGCAAATAGTAATTAAAATATCATAGAATGATT